>CM070836.1:37770944-37873444 GCA_036326025.1 Chrosomus eos | reverse complement strand
CGATCCTGTCCGGCTATTGAACTTGAAAAAATCCGTGAAGCACATCTAAACAGCGTTAAACACAGAAACCATACGATCGCAGTTCCTCCCAAACCAAGTGGGAATATCACAGACGACATCCCAATCCCGGAGGAATTCCTAGATCCGCTTACACAAGAACTCATGGTTTTCCCGATGATCCTGCCTAGCGGAGTGATCATTGATAACAGCACTTTAGAGGAGTATTGGAAGAGAGAAGCGACGTGGGGTCGTCTTCCCAACGACCCGTTTACCGGCGTTCCTTTTTCCCAAAGCTCAAAACCTCTTCCGAATCCTCTCTTAAAAACACGCATCGATCGTTTGGCTCTGCAGACGGGATGCACAGGAGTCGGGAGCCGGAATAATCCACTAGCTAAACCACAACCGTCAAGACTTGCAGAGGCTAAAACCGTCACAGACTCACAAACTTTACGATTTCACGGATCCGTTTCGGGATCGACTCCGAGCCGTTCTGCTAAAAGAAAGTACGACTCCAGCTTTCCCTCGACTAGCGCTGATCCTGGTCGTTCTCCATTGAGGAAAACTCTCCAAACTCACTCAGGTTTGAATGTCACAAATGTTCATAACGTTCTTTTTGAAGAGATTTTTGAAGCCCAAAGTGGGCGGAGCCGGCCGTCGCCATCTTGTTAGCGCGTCACTCGCGGATAAACGTAACTGTGTAGCGAGGCGGATTAGCTGAGGTGACGTTGTGGTGAAGAGATAGTCCTGGCTTAGGACCCTTAGTATGCCTGATCTAAATCTGTTCTCATCTGTCATTTATTTAAATGGAAAAACTGTTAATAAGAAAAATAATAATAAACTCAAATTAAAATTATTTCATGGTTCTTTTAAAGGATTAGTTCACTTTTAAAAAAACTTTTGCTGATAATTTACTCAACCCCATGTCATCCAAGATGTCCATGTCTTTTTTTCTTCAGTCGAAAAGAAATTAAATGTTTTTGATGAAAACATTCCAGGATTTTTTCCATATAATGGACTTCAATGGGACCCAAACGGTTCAAAGTTTAAGTTATAAGCACAAATGCTCGCCTTGCTCTGTTCTGTGATGCGCTTCGTGACTCTCTGTTCTAACTCGTTCATCAAAATGAAAAATCTTTTTCGAGTCATTTTGTTCATTGAATGAAGATTTGTTCATTGATAACGATTAGAACAGGAGTCACAAACGTGCATCACTAGAACAGAGCAAGCGAGCATTGTGCTTAAAACTTAAACTTTTTTATTTATTTTGAAATGAGCGATGGTTGCTAATAGACCCTTATTCATCGCTGGTGTCGTTAAAGCCTTGAAGCTGCACTGAAACTGTCATTTGGACCTTGAACCGTTTGGGTCCCATTGAAGTCCATTATATGGAGAAAATCCTGGAATGTTTTCATCAAAAACCTTCATTTTCTTTTCGACTGAAGAAAGAAAGACATGGACATCTTGGATGACATGGGGGTGAGTAAATTATAAGCAAAAGTTTTTTTAAAGTGAACTAATCCTTTAATAACAAAATTTGTACAACATATTGTGCTGATTATTACGATAAAAATAATGACATGATTCTAATTGAATTACGAATCAATGTCAGAAATGATTTAGATGGCCAATCAGAGCAATGGAGGCGGGGCTTAACTGTTCACAGAATGCACCGAATTTTTTTTAATAGACTCAGATTCTGATTTCTGGTTGTGGAATTGATT
Source organism: Chrosomus eos (assembly GCA_036326025.1). Taxonomy (NCBI): domain Eukaryota; kingdom Metazoa; phylum Chordata; class Actinopteri; order Cypriniformes; family Leuciscidae; genus Chrosomus; species Chrosomus eos. The sequence goes on along the minus strand of CM070836.1, from coordinate 37,871,723 downwards.
TCGAAAAGAATTTGATTCTTCTTTTGACTTTTTTTATGCAATATTGCAGTGTTTATTCTAAACGTTTTATCATCATCAATTGTGTTAAATTCATCTTCCTGGTAATCTTGAATCAGAATAAGTTCCTCTTGCAGCTTCTCTTCTCTGATGATGTGGGCGGGGCTATAACCTGTCACTTATGGAGCTAGAATTGTGTCTTGTGTCTATTAGCAAGCTAATAATATAATACACATTCATTCATGAATATGAGTGCTTTTTTTAATGTTTAATCTTCAGTGATGCTGAACTTGCTCAGCCAGCTGCCCATCGAGTTGTGTGTGAACCGAACAATGGTGTAATGATTCAGTTCGACTCCCAAGACAAGACGATGCTCACCCGATTGGCCAATAGGAACGTGGCCCCGCCCATGACACAATATTCACAGCGAAAGCAAAATCCTGACACGAGAGCAAGAAATTGCATCGAGAGCAAAGAAAAGCGTTTTGAGAGAAACACTTTTTTTTAGAGAGAAAATGTTTTCACACCGAGAGCAAAAAATATATATTTGAGATTTTTTTCCAAGTATTTTTTTCTCAGAAATAATTTTAAACATTTCAAATTTATATTTTTTATGTTCTATGAGAAAATACTTTCAACTTTTTTTTTAGTCTCAAATATTATTTTTTGCTATTGGTATGAGAACTTTTTCTCTCAAATATTCTTTTTTCTCTCATGAAATGCTTTTTTGCTATCAGTGTGATAACTTTTTCACTCAACATTTTTTTTTCTTTCTAAGATCATTTATTTTCTCGCATGTAATAAAGACACAATTCTAGCTCCATAGTCACATTAGATCCACCAATAGCAAATCACAACCATCCAATCAATTCCTCACAGACACAATCAAGCCCCGCCCACATTTGTTCTCGTTCCAGAAGCGTTTCACTCGGATATACGGCACAATAGAGGAGAAGGGACTTTAAATCCCCCCTAAAATGTTTGCAGGCTTGGTTTCTGATGCATGTTTTGCTCACGTTCATGTCTGATGTGTTTCTCCATGTTTTTCAGAGTCGGACTCGCATGAGCGGCGTTTAGCAGACAGTTTAGATCAGGCGCTGAACGCTGCGCTTCATGGGTTACCAGTGTTCACTTCACCCAGCAAAACCTCTTCCCGTGTGGACACGTCCGCTGGTACGAGACTGAGATATATAGATTATTATATATACATATAGTGGTTCATACAGTACAGCTTCACTGTAATAAACAGGAAAATAACAGTCAATGGCGCTATTCAGACGGTTATTGTTTCTCATAAGGTTATACGGTATTTTCAACATTTACAAGTTTACAAGAAGAGATTTCTCTCAAAATTCATACTGAATTATTATATACTGCATTATTAATAACTGCAGGTAATATATTCTAGGTATGTGTGTATAATATTATATATATATATATATATATATATATATATATATATATATATTATATATATATAATAAAACGTGTGGATGGAAACATAACTAGTGATGTTTTATTGTATTTTTTGTAAGATCCTAATTTTTTTTATGACCATGTTCCCAATGCATGACAGACTTTCCCATATTTTACTCTCATCTCTGTTCGACTTCTGCTCTTCGCCTCACTGTGATTGGGTTTCTGATCAATCATACATTTTTAAAGTCCCCCTGTGGTGAAAATCCAGTTTTTAATGTTTATATGAGGTGGGGTTTTTAATATGTTTTAACACAAACCATGTGTAAATTCATAAGTCGACAGCATTGCTGAGTATTTTCTGCTTAAAACTGCAGTGAACCAAAGACAGTCTCAAAAACACTGAAATCGCTGGTGTTTCTGACGTCACAAACTACAGTAACCAATCAGATCAACGTGTGATCGTCAACCAGTAGGACTCTGAGTGTGAGTGAGTGGAGGCGGGGCTCATTTGCATATTCATAGAACCGCGCATACTAAATGAGGCAAGCTGTCGAGTTACATTCAAGATATTTTAATGTTTTTCAAGAAAAAAAAACATTAAAATGTATTTTTGGTGATCAAAGATGAGTTTTTAGGGATTAAATGATTGACTACAGGGGGATTTTTAAATGTGTCATGTGATGATGTAAATGTTACCGTGAATGATCTCATGCTGTACTCTTCTCCTTCCCTGCTGTGTGTTTTCCAGGACCGCACTCGTGTGTGTTTTGCTCGTGTTCGTTGTCGGTGTATTCCTCCAGCGTCTCGTCGTACGCTCTGCCCTGCGCTCATCTCACGTGTGGACCGTGTTTGCGGCAGAAACGCCCGTGTGACTCCCAGACGCTGAACGTTACGTGTCCCACATGTGGCACATCTGCGTCTGGCGGCGACGTCACACGAGTGCATCACTGAAACACACGTGAAGAGTCATCATCAGCTCATGTGTTTGTAGATTTTGTGTATAATTTTCATTAAAAAAATTCAAAAATAAAAGGAATTGTTATTATTAATAACTGCAGGTAATATATTGTAGGTGTATATATATATATATATATATATATATATATATATATTGTGTATCTAAAATGTATTAAATATGAAAATGTCTTGTTTATATACAATATTCAAAAGTTTGGGGTCAGTAAGAGGAATTTTTTTTAAAGAAGAGTCTTCTGCTCACATGGCTGTTTATTTGATTAAAAATACAGTAAAAATAGCGAAATATTATTATAATATAAAACAGCTGTTTTCTGTGTGAATATATAGTAAAGTAATGTGAACAAAGCTGAATTTTCAGCAACATTACTCCAGTCTTCAGAAAGAAGAAACATGATTATGAAACATGATTAACATGAATATGATTATCAATGTTGAAAACAGTTTTTTGTGGAAACTGTGATGCATTTAATTTCCCAGTCTTTGATGAATAGAAAGTCGCTTTTGATCAATTTAATGCGTCCTTGCAACTATATATTAATATATATATATAGAAATGTATTTTAGATAACCTGTTTTAATGTACACTACTGTCTAAAAGTTTGTGATCTGTACGATTTCTTTTAACATTAATTCATCAACGACTCATTAATCAAAAGTGACAGAATATTTTGTAACATTACTATTTTTACTATTTCATTCAGCTCTTTTGAACTTTCTTTTCATCAAAGAATCCTAAAAAATAAAATGCATCAGTTTCCAACATTGATAATAATCATAAATGTTTCTTGATCATCAGATCATCATATTATAGTGATTTCTGAAGGATCATGTGACACTGAAGACTGGAGTAATGATGATAAATTCAGCTTTGATCACAGGAATAAATTACACTTTACTATATATTCACATAGAAAACAGCTGATTTACATTATAATAATATTTCACTATTTTTACTGTATTTTTGACCAAATAAACAGCCATGTGAGCAGAACGACTCTGGTGTTTGGCACGTGCTGTGGCTGTTTTCTGCAGAATGAAGGATCCTTGTATTGTGTTTGTGTGTGTGTGTGTGTGTGTGTGTTGTGTGTGTGTGTGTGTGGTGTTTTGTGTGTGTGTGTGTGTGTGTGTTGTGTGTGTGTGTGTGTGTGTGTGTGTGTGTGATTGAAGCGCAGGAGTTTAATACAGCGACTCAAGGCTCAACTCTCTTTGTGTGCGAATGAACAGCTCTGACCTCTGCCATCTATTGTAATGCTAAATTGAACTTTCTGTCCTCCACACAATCACACACACCCGAAGGACACACACTGTGTCACATCTAAATGTCTTAGTGCGCTTCTGTCATTTCTGACCGAAATGTGACCGAAAAGTTTTACTATTTTTTATTTTTTTATCGGAATGGTACGAAAATTGATAACGGTTTTGGCACTTGCTACTGAGCACAAAAAAATCATGGACATGATCCGAACAGGTTAAATGGTCCTGAAAACAATAGCCACACTTGTGCTCTCGCATTGGAAATGAATGAGAGACGCATTTCTATGGAGTTAATACTGTGCCATAATTAAACCAACAAATCCAGCATTTTGCAAACGAACTCGATCTGCTTTGCAAAGGAAAACTCGACTTGCAAACAAACAGAAAGCATTGTTGCAAGTACAAAGGTCAATTTAAGTGAAAATTTAAGTGGAGTAACACATATGTATTGTGTTTTACAAATATAAATATAAAAAATAAATGAGCCTAGATAATATTTGACAATAAATCAAACCATCCTACAAATTGCATCTTTGACAAATATCAAACTATGTGCATACAATATTCTGTCTTTATGATTGTGAGACACTTAGTTTTTATGAGATCTCTCGCTTGATTTTCGTTTAACAAATGCAGTTGGAGCAACTTCCTCTTCTAAACAGTGTGGCCCTGAACTCAGCGATTAATTTAGGTAGATCTCCGAGAGAAGCATGATGGCCATGACTTTCATTTTGTTGATCCCCTAGAAGTCTAGACACACCCGGCAGCAACATTATTTAGCAGCAGTGTCGTTACAACTCACCGTTAGCTTATTTGAAACTGGAAAAAACCAAACTCTAGTCAGGCAATCACATCGTGTATAGAGTTGGTGGACGGGGCTTAACATAATGACGGCAGAGTTGTGACGGTTCCGCGTGATTTCCCTGCTACTTGAAAACAAAGAAGATGCTGCTGGCGAACAGCGGGCTCTCGAATCGGCTTTGGCCGCGACTCTGGAGGACTTGGAGTTAAGAGAACGTGCGTAAGTCATTCTTAAAAAAGTAAGATGTGTTCGGAGTTTGGACGACCGGATACCCTGGTGGGAAAACGCATGGGACTCACTCATACACAACCGCTCGTTGCTCTGGTTGGTTAGCGCTATCCTATTGCGTGCAGAGGGAGTTTGAAAGACAACCGTTTATCCGGCCCGCGGATTGAGTCCTGCCAATGGTGAGTTCCCAGACCTAACATCTGGATGTAGGCTTGGCAGGCTAAGACTGCAGTGCTAATGTGGATTTCTGTCTAGATATGCTAATAAACATTTTGCAAAAGAAAACCTCAAAAAGGTTAATTATAGATACAGTAAGACAGAAACTCACCTGTTCACAGCTCATTTCCCTCAGCTGAAGGCAAAGGCAACGCATATCAAATCAGTGCTTCTCCCGGGAGACTAGCGCTAAATTAATCCGCTAGTTTAGCGCCATCTACTGTTAGAAGAGGAAGTTACTCAACTGCATTTGTGAGAAAATCGAGCCGAGATCTCATAAAAATCATAACAGACAGAAATGCATTTGTATGCACTATATTTGGTGTTTGCTCAAAGGTTACATGCAATTTGTAGGATGGTTTGTATTTATTTGTGAAATATTATCTAGGCTCATTTATTTATATTTGCAAAACACAATACATATGTGTTACTCCACTGCATTTTCGCTCAAATTGACCTTTGTACTTGAACAATGCTTTCTGTTTGAGGTTTCCTTTGCAAAGCAGATCGCAGACAAGATTTGTTCGTCCTCTAGTGGAAGCATTCGGTACTGCAGCAAAAACAAACTCTCACTGAAAGATAATTTTAATGAGATATCAACCAAAAACTTGTTTAGACTTATGGCTTTGATTTTCTCACAGTTTTAGAGTAAAACATTTTTTGAAAATATATATTTCATATAAATATTGAAAATAGTATATTTGCACATTTTTCATAACAATAAACGTAAAATTCGGTTCACTTTTTAAAACTTTTTTCACTTCAGCAATAATCTGCCTAGTGTCTTTGAAAAGAGATTAAACTTCAGTCTGTGCTTTAAAGCACAGACTGAAGTTCTTCGGAAGCTGGCCTTTTAATTGTTCCGCATACCCGACTAAAATCGATGGGTGATAGGGCATTTTCGTCAAATGCTCCAAAACTCTGGAATTCCCTGCCTATTGAGATTAGGCAAGCAGAATCGCTTAGTGTTTTTAAATCATCACTTAAAACTTATTTGTTTAGGGTAGCTTTTAGATAATTGTTGTATTATTATTATTAATCCTATACTTCATAATGTTTTTATTTTGTATTTTATTTCGTCTCTCTGTCAGCAATTACTAATGCATTGTTTGTTTAATTGTATGTTTTATTATGTTTCTATATTTGTGAAGCGCTTTGAGATAGCCTACTTTTTAAAGGCGCTATATAAAATAAAGTTTATTATTATTATTATTATTATAAAGCGTTTAAGATTTACCACAGTTAAAGTTGGAAATATATATATATATATTAGTTCAATATTTGTGCTGGAAAACGAGACAGAAATACTGAGGAAGGAAGTTTTTTTTTTTTTGCAGTGTGCATTTAAAATATCCAACATCATTTGATATATGTATTTTTAATATCACTGTATACATATACTATACATATACATCCCTCCTGAAAATCTCATAACTGATCGATTCTCAACATAAATATCCACATATTCTCTTCATAGCGACTAATTCTCTCCTCAGTTGAGTGTCAGATGCAGATGTTTTCTTCATGAATGCGAGATCATAATGCAGTAAATAATAAACTTTGATGCAGACCACTGTCTTCTTCTGTAATGTATTCTGATGATTTTTTTTAAAGCAAAGCCAAAATGTTTGTCTATTCAGTAAAACTGTACATAATGTTCTCAGGGAATAATGATCAGCTTCTTTAAAATGCTGATTTCTAAGTCTTATTATAAACAATGATCAATAACTTAGCCTATACTGTACGTGCAGAATTTCATTATAAAAATTATTTCTGTTGTTGTATAGCGGTTTAAATAAGGTGAGTGATCCTGGTTTGCGTGATTACTGATGAGTTTATTATCTGTGCTCATTTACAGTTCATGTTCCTGAAGCACGTCTGATTTCTCCACGTGTTATTTGTGAAATTGTTCTTTTGTTGTCCTGCATGTGCATAAACAGTGTGGATTAGATTAGCGTGTGTGCAGCTCTGAATACTGAGCAGTGTTTCCAGTGTTTAGTCCTGAGCTCATGAATCACATATCTGTGATTTTGCAGGATTGACCTTCTACTCTGTGTGTCACTCAGTTTCCTCTCGAAACATTAACACATTCAGCCCTGACGAACTGTTTCCAGGAGACTCTTAGTCTTTGGTTTTGTTTGTTTGTAAGAAGTCTCTTCTGCTCACCCAGGCTGCATTTATTTGATTAAAAATACAGTAAAATGTGAAATATTATTTCAATGTAAATCAGCTGTTTTCTATGTGAATATATAGTAAAGTGTAATTTAATCCTGTGAATTTTCAGCATCATTACTCCAGTCTTCAGTGTCACATGATCCTTCAGAAATCACTATAATATGATGATCTGATGCTCAAGACACATTTATGCTTGTAATCATGTTAAAAACATGGACAATTTTTTTCATTGACAAGATTTTCACAAATAAATAGTTCTATTTCATTTATTTGAACATTATAAATGTCTTTACTGTAACTTTTGATCAATTTCATGCGTCCTTGCTGAATAAACATATTAATTTATTTGCCCCCCCCCCCCTCCAAAAAATCTTATTGACCCCAAACTTTTATACAGTAGCGTATCATTTTACAAAAGCTTTTTATTTCAGTAAATGCTGTTCTTTTAAACTTTCTATTAATCGAAGATTCCTGAAAAATATTGGCCACAACTTTCAACATTGATAATAATCATAAATGTTTCTTGAGCATCAGATCATCATATTATAGTGATTTCTGAAGGATCATGTGACACTGAAGACTGGAGTAATGATGCTGAAAATTCAGCTTTGATCACAGGAATAAATGACACTTTATTATATATTCACATAGAAAACAGCGAATTTAAATTGCAATAATATTTCACATTTTACTGTAGTTTTAATCAAATAAATGCAGCCTGGGTGAGCAGAAGAGACTTCTTTTAAAAACATTAACAATCTTACCGATCCAAAATCTTTGAACGGGGGTGTATATACCCGCGTCAAAATCTAAGTTTTGTCCCCACCACTGTTTACCAATGTAAGATTTTGTTCGATAATCGGTGTTACACGTGTTCAGTCGCAACACTGGTTTCATCACTTAATTGCCCACCACTGCACCGCAAAAAAAAAAAAAAAAAAAAAAAAGTTTAAAGCGTTAAAAATATTTAACGCAAAATTGTATTGAGTCCTGCCTATTACACACACACACACACACAAACACACACGACCCACAGAAAAGACGCGCCAGTATGGAGTTCTCTTTCGGGCTTGAACAAACACAAATTACGTCAAAATGTCCGTTTTGTCGAGTGTCCTCATAAGAGCAGTCTTAAATTATTTAAATAAAGTCTAAAATGAACGTAGAGATTTGTGAGAAATTGCGTGTGAGATCGCGTCTCTGTCATGGTCTTAAAGAGTCATTAATGTTAATCAAAGAACAAAGGTAAGAGAGCAAATTACTCACTCAGACCTGGAGCCAGATGGATTATTAATCATGAATGCACTCAGCTATATTTTAACACATCTCCGGCGAAGAAAAACTCTTCATGAAGCGCAGTGAAATCCAGCATTTCCTGATGGATCGAGGTTGTTCGTTAACTTCATTTTATACGTCCAACTCACGATATAGCCTATAAGGACACTGACAACAGGACCGAGCAGGTCATAGGTCTATTTACAAAGTCTCAAGTTTCAAATTTGGTCAGTCAAAAGAAAATTCAACAATAAATAAGCCTACCGTTTTGTGGCTCTTTGTCGAGACAGATTGCCTCAGTTAAAGCCAAGTTCAAATCCACCGACGTTAATCTTTACTCTCCTGACTGCTTTGGCGGACAAAAATGGATTTTGATTGGTCAGATCGCATGTCAATCAAACTCCCTGCGAAGGATGAATTGATGCTAATTTAAAAGTGAAAGTGAAGTGCACACTGTCGCATCAGCTTTTTATAAGCGATGTAAACAAAAAATTTAGTTTCGTTTTCAAATTAGGCCAATTCAGGGCACAATAACAAAACCGCTGCTCCACGACCGCACAATTATGCATCATGGCCGTGCAAACGCGTTTGCCTTTAAATTAGCGATTTAAAAGCCCCTGCCGGTGATACCGTAGGCTATTTGTCACACGTCGATTAACTCAAATTTTAAAACGAAATTATTTTCCCGGGAGTTTTGTCGCTACAGTTACACAAACACACACACACACACACCATTGGCGGTGCGCTCAAAGTCATTTTTCAGTTGTGCAGTTACCCGAAATCTCCTGAATGAAGTTAAAACCAATTATGTCACTGGATGAAATAAAACTAGCAAAAATACAGAAGGAGTTTGACGAGTTACAAACGAGTTTGGAGGATATTGTCATTTCGCCGTAAGGTTTTGATGGCGTCATTAATGGTGGCGCTAAATAAAACGGTTGTATTTATGCTTCGGCTGCCGGTGTTTATTTCTTGTATCATACAAGAAATACAAGTTGTATGTAAATGTAAGGTAACGTAGGAAAGGAAACATGGAAGTTAAAATACTGTAATAAATAGGCTATACTGATAACATATTTTGGGCGGTTGTGTGCATTTTTGGACAGTTTTTGGCCTGGAATTCATCAGCTGGATCTGGCAACACGTTACAACAGAACAACGACAACATAGGCTACTATTGACATTCAGAGACTCACTTTGTATTTGAGGTAGGAGTAGGCTAATTCAGCCGATTTGCTGGTTTTCAGTTTGATCATCAGTTTTGTTGTATTTTGAAACTGTCAAATAGTCTAACTTTAGCCTACTTAGAAATACTTAGAAGTCTACTTCTCTCTGTTTTCATAATCTACCCAGTCTGTCACTAGTCTTACAACCAAACTAAGTAGTACAGTCTGTTCCCAAAAGTCATTAGAAATGAGCATTTAAGTGCTTTATATATGCTTTTAAAAACCTAGCATTTACTGTCCCCCCAGGTTCAAAATGACTCCTATGCCATATATATATATATATATATATATATATATATATATATATATATATATATATATATATATATATATATATATATATATATATGTGTGTGTGTGTATATAAGTGACTGTAAGAAGTATGTAAATATGAAGTCTTCTGTGCCAGTACAGTATATTAACCCTCTGAAGACCACAGTGAGTGATGACCTTTGACCTCCACTCATATGACATTAGCTGCGTCCCAATGTGCATACTATGCCCTTAATAGTATTGAAAATTACTAATGTCACATACTATTTAGGATGGATAGTATGCACATTGGGACGCAGCTATTGTGTTTCTGAAGGGAAAAAAAGCCTGTGGATTTGATGTGAAACTCATTTTGGAGCAAAACTACTGAGAATAACCTGAAGGTCGATGTGTTGTTCTTGCAGGTGAAGGTGTGTTTGTTCAGAGAGACAGCATCAGTGTGTGTGTGTGTGTGTGTGTGTGTGTGTGTGTGTGTGTGTGGTGAGAGGAGAGAGGAGGAGGAGCTGCAGGTGTATATAAGCGTCTCCGAGCATCAGTGTGTGTGTGTGTGTGAGAGATGTCTGAGTCTCTGCTGCGTGTGTGTGTTCTCTGTGTGCTCGCGCTCTCAGCGCTCTCGTCCGCTTGCTACATCCAGAACTGTCCGAGAGGAGGAAAGAGATCCGAGCCCGTCAGACAGGTACTACACCTTCATCATCATCACTCCATCAGCATCATCATCACTCCATCACTCCATCATCATCATCACTCCATCATCATCATCACTCCATCATCATCATCATCACTCCATCATCATCATCATCACTCCATCACCATCATCATCACTCCATCATCATCATCACTCCATCATCATCATCACTCCATCATCATCATCATCACTCCATCATCATCATCACTCCATCATTATCACTCCATCATTATCACTTCTCCATCACTCCATCTTCTGTTTCAGGTTCACAGAATTATCTATATAATATAACAAACTAAAACCGAAAGGAAAAATTTGTCAAAATATATAGATGTTAAAAAAAATCTGATAAAACATAAAAAACAATATAGACATTTAAAAAAAAAACTGAAAAAAACAACAAAATTACTAAAACTAAACTAAAATCTGAAAGAAAATGAAAAAAAATAAAAAAAAACAGAAAGGAAAAGTAAAAAAATATATAGACATTAAAAAATCTGATAAAACATAAAAAACAATATAGACATTTTTAAAAAAACTGAAAAAACAACAACAAAATTACTAAAACTTAACTAAAATTTGAAAGAAAATGGAAAAAAAACAGAAAGGAAAAGTAAAAAATATATATATAGACATTAAAAAAAATCTGATAAAACAAAAAACTATATAGACATTTAAAGAAAAACTGACAAAAAACAACAACAAAATTACTAAAACTGAACTTAAATTAAAAAGAAAATGGAAAAAATAGATGTAAATATTTATTTAAAAGATTAATAATTTGTATCGTATATCATGCGGCTATTATGAAATACAAGGCTCAATGTATATCATATACAATATACATATAATATACACAATGTATATCATGTATATATTTCAAACAGGGTTATTATATATCTAAGTAAAACCAAAATCATAACCATGAAGGAAAGGAAAGGAAAGGAACGATTAAGAAAAGAAATGTATAGACATTATGATTACATTGTCACATACTATATAGAAAAAATATATAGAAATGAAATATCTGATAAAACTATATAGACATTTTAAAAAAATTACCAAAACTGAACTAAAAACAAAAAGAAAATGGATATTTATCCATATTGTTATATATATATTCACACAAACTAAAATAACAAGTAAGTGCAAGAACAAAATTGTATTCAGTGTGGTTTGTCAGTTTAATGTACTATTAATTAATAATATTAATATAAGAAAAATAATAAATTAATACAAATAAAAATCTAATTACTAATATTATTATAACAACATGGCATTTATGTTATTCTCAATTTACATAAGGAAAATATTATTATAAATAATAATAATATTATAAAACATATATATATATATATATATATTGTATGTAAAATGTATTAAATAAATTTTTTTACAGTTGTACTTATGTCAACTCAACTGTATCCCATTTTAATAATTCATCAGATTGTAATGACAAAAGCATGTGTGTGTGTGTGTGTGTGTGTGTGTGTGTGTGTGTGTGTGGTGTGTGTGTGTGTGTGTGTGTGTGTGTGTGTGTGTGTGTGTGTGTGTGTGTGTGCATGCTTGCGTGTGTGTGTGCGTACGTGCATGTCTGTGTGTGTGTGCGTGCGCATGTGCGTATGCCTGCTTGCGTGTCTGTGCATGTGTATGTGTGTGTGTGCGCGCGTTTGTGTGCGTTGTGTGTGTGTGTGTGTGTGTGTGTGTGTGTGTGCGTGTGTGTGTGTGTGTGTGTGTGTGTGTGTGTGTGTGTGTGTGTGTGTGTGTGTGTAGTGTATGGCGTGTGGTCCTGGGAATAGGGGCCGGTGTGTGGGCCCCAGGATCTGCTGTGGAGCCGGGTTCGGGTGTCTGCTCGGGACTCCAGAGACGCTGAACTGCATGGAGGAGAATCTCCTGGCCGGAGCCTGTGAGTCGAGCGGGTCGCCCTGCGGGGCCGACGGGGGCCTGTGTGCCGCTCCGGGGGTCTGCTGCCACTCGGGTGAGCAAAACACCTCTCATGTCCACACACACACACACACACACACACACACACACACACACACACACACACACACACACACAGGGCCCTATTTTACAGATCTAAGCGCATGGTCTACTGCCTTGTCCAAATACACACACTTGCAGTCTTGGCCACTTGATAGCGTGTGCACTCGACAGGCGAAGACTGTCCCATGTCTTAAAAATACCAAAATGCACTTAATGCACACTAAACCCACACTATCTTAAGCGTATCCCATCATGCATTATGTTCGGGAACTCATGTGTCGAGGAAAACATTCCACTGAAATTAAAATTAATTAGATGCACATAATTTGGTAGTAAAACAGATTTTATTGGTGCAAAGATGAGTATGGTGTGTGTAGGCTTATTTTATACAACTTTTACAACTGTTTAAATAGCAACTACTGTAGAAGTCTGACATGTAGAAGTTTATTTTAAAATGCAAAGTATTGAAAATATAATAAATAAAAGCTCTGTATACACAGCCCATTCTCACCCCAAGGCGTCATCTAACTGACGCCTTGGGAATCAGTTTGACCATGCTTCAATATTCGACGTTAAAGGTACCCTTTAGCGTCAGTTAGTTGACGCGATCCCAGGGCGTCATCTAACTGACGCGTTACCCTTAGCGTCAGTTAGATGACGCCCTTCTACCCAGACCTAAACCTACCCGCGTCGTCGAATATTGAAGCATGGTCAAAATTGTCAGTTAGATGACGCCTTGGGGTGAGAATGCGTTGGTATACACTTGCAAGAGTTTTTTTTTTTCCGAGTAATCAAAAGTTCTACACACACTTGCAGTCTTTACGCCTACTTGAACACTTGGGCCAAACAGAGGAAATATGTCATGCAAGTAGACAAGTTGTGAAGAGCAAAGACTGGTGTGGGTATTTAGACAAGGCATTAAAGTGCACAGCACAAGTGCACAAGTACTGTGTGTCTGAATCCACTGCTAGTTTAACGAAGGGTAAATGGCCGGCGCTCCCACTGCTGTTCACACCGAACGCGAATTGAGCATCAAATTTGCTTCAATCGCGTTTAATTGGACGCTTGAACATTTTAAATCCACTCTTTGGACGTGCATATAAAGCCAGCGTTTAATGTGAAATAGACGCGCATATAAAGCGAGAGTTTGAAGCGAAATAGACGAGCGTTCAAGGCGAAATCCGCTTCTTGTGGGAGGGGCCAGGGCTAGGCGGTTGTCTGTTTGCAAGATGGCTAATAATGTTAATCGAGCATTCATCGAGAGAGTTACCGTTCTGTATTTGCTCTGGAGAGCAGAACAGTGATGTAGGGGTGATCGTCGCCGTACGGGGGTCCACCAGACCCTCCGGAGGCGATCCCAGTTTGACGAGTTTGGTTCCACCATTTGCTCCAGAAGCTGCGCCTGGATGACGGCCACTTTCAGCGGTACTTCCGCCTGTCCTGCGCCTAGTTTGATGACCTGTTGTCCCGCATGGGAGCGAGGATCAGCCTCCAGGACACCAACTACAGGCGATCTATCCCAGCTGCGTTTATCACGCCACTTCACCATGTGACAGCAGCAAGCAGGATTGGTTAACGCGGCGCGAACAGACGGCAAAGTTCAGATTTTTCAACTCGCCGTCAGACGCGAATTCGCTTCAACGCGTGAATGCACAAAAAGCACCAAATAAAATCACTCGCACGTTTCGCGTTCGGTGTAAACGCAGCATAAAAGTGTCGTCTATATTCTCTTTATTCTCTCCGTTTTTGTCAAACAGTGACCCCTAGAGTCGCTGTGAGATACTTGTACTGTCGTAAATATCACGCACGCAGAGATGTCTCTGCACTCACGGCCGGATCCCCTCCCCCTGTACACCGGTACCGGTTCAGTCGGATGAAAGCTGTAAGGAGTGGAAATAAGGTGTGGCCCCTTTAAGAGCTGTGCGCGCCCTGTTGAACTGCGCGTCGAACACCACATGTATACGGTGCCGGGTTATTTCTGTTTGATGCTCATTTTAGTAGATCTTTCTTGCCGTAAAGCAATTCGTTACATCGCGAGACCTGATATCACGCGACACTTCCTGATGCTCAAAGTTGCAAGTGTGTTTTTTCCGCTCACAGCCAACAGGGGCGGAGCGAGACGACCACCATTCAACACGAAATCAGTAATATAAACATTACAATGACTCCAAAGCTGTTCGGTTAAGGTAAAAAAGTTACTTAGTTCACCTTTAATGAGTAATGGGTGTGTTTTGGGCACAACATGCAATGAACCAACCAGAGTCAGCTCAAACATCTTACATTGTGTGTCTTTGCAGACCTCTTGTGGAAAATAAATAAATAATATAAGATGATATTTGATGACTCTAGATGGGCTTATATCTCTATATGGAGTAAATGAGCTGTTCCTCTGGGTCCTAAAGTCAGTTTCTCTTCAGAATGCATTCAGATACACATGTAGACATTATTTAAAAAAAATTGGTAAAGTTTTAGGATTTGTTACTTTTTTAAATTTCAACCTCAAAACTCCTCGAATCCATTATTAAAAAAAATCTATTCCTAATTGAAGTGTGACAAAAGTCCTGTGGTCTTGGATCCCTCTGATAAACACTCAATTTAAAAAAAATAAAAATAAATATATAATATATATATATATATATATATATATATATATATTATATATTTTATATATTATTTTTTATTTTTTCCGGGTCAAAATGACCCGAGAAAAGGGAAACCAGTGTGTATTATAGGGCCTTTATGCAGTCCCCCATCACAGATAAAGCTGATGCGTGTGGTTTATCCGGCAGAGGGATGTTCTCTGGATCCAGAATGCTCTGAAGACGTCCGGTTTCTTCCGGCTGAAGACAGCGCTGGACTGAAGAGTGTTTCAGGAGAAATGCTTCTGCATCTGTTGAATCTGGCCTCGAGGAGACAGAGACCCTTCTGATCGTGATCTGTGTCTGTAACTCCACTTATACATACTGTATGTAGTAAACGGATGTGAATGTGAATCTGGTGTGCTCGTTTGTCATCTTACTCTTTGTTATCTTCGGCACTTTGGCTCGAGTTTATTGTGCCAAAAGTTACATGACCTGTTACTGCCTTTGTTTGATTATAATACCGATATTTCTAAAGGTAATGACTCACTTAACATCTTGAAACCCGCCTCCGGGCTTTTCCCGTTGATCCTCTAACTGTCTTTGGCAGATCCTAACAATCAGGTTTGAAACTCTTTTATGGCCTTAACATAAATCAAGTGGACAGGATACTTAACTTTATGCTTTAATCACTTTAAAAAACAATTAAAAAAAATCAAATGCATTCAAATCAGAAAAGGACAAAAAGTGTTGCATACTGAAGAAAAAGAAACTAAATTAAAGAAGCATGAAAGAATTAAAGCTAAACACATGCAGCCTGTTTCACTTTGACAGGATATTATTTTGTTCCACTGCAAACATATACATATAGGCCGTTTGGCTAAATGATTATGAAGTTTGTTTATTACGAGCCACCGTACTGTGTCGTCACATCCAATCAGAATCAGAATGCATCGGCTGGCAGTTATCTAATGTTCGGATTAAATGCAGTCATTTACATTCGGTGTGATCATTGACTCATACCAACATATACAAACTTTCTACACATACATTAAATACAGAATATATATATATATATTCAGCTTCAGCGCCATCTTCTGGTGAGACGCGGGAATTCATTCGGTGTGGCCATCACAGTGCATTATGGGTATTCTCTAGCCGTTGAGCGTGGTTGTACACTCCTTTATTGCATTGTGGATTAAACAAAAAACTTTTTGCTTTTTTGGCTGCAAACAATTAATATGGGTTTGGTTCAAACAGGGATAAAAAATTACCCCATGTGTAAAATTAAATACTCTGCTGTATCTTTAATGCTCTGGGCCTAATTTTCTTCCAGACGTCCTGGACATCTTCTTCAGAAACACGCCATCATGGATCAAATACCAACAGATTAAAAAAAAATCAAAACCTGACATTCTAGAAATGCCCGTTATAAGATTTCTAGGTTGTCAGGTTTTGATTTTATATAGGCCTATATATAGGTTAGATTTTTGCTAATTGTTTTAAAAAAATATCAACAGGATTAACAATGCAGATTATTTTTTTTACAGCCATCTTTGATCATATTTACCAAGAGTGCAAATAATTCTGTCCAGCACTGTATATTTCATCCACTCGCATTCTCTCACATTTATTTGAGTGCATCATACTGTAAAAAATTATCTTGATTTTAACGGTACAGTGTAAAAATGCTACAGTGAAAAACTGTTCATTTGTTAACAGAAAGTTTCCTTCATATATACGGTAAATAACTGTGATAGATCTAATGGTACATTTAATGTAATTTCACTGTAAAATACCGTTAAATTTACAGTTTTTGAAAGTGAAAAAGAAAAACTCATTGTATAATTTACAGTGAAAAAACGAAAAATTGACATTCCCACAATTCCCTGCGTGACACTTCACATTTGATGTAATTTTGTTGAAATAACTGTTTCTTCAAAGTTTTTTAAAAAAAATTCTAATCAGTTATGTACATTAGGGTTATATGTTACATTTAATGTTGTTAAATTAATGTTTATTGCATTTTTAAAATTTCATGTGTGTTACCATGGTGTTTCATGTTGTGCAGCTTCTATATTAATTTTAACTTTATTGAGGATGATCTATGATTGATCATGTGACTCTCATTCCTGTGGTGATTGGATGTTGTCAGTGCATCACATTAGCACATAAACAGATATTAATACATCAATAGGTTGGTAAATAACAGTTCATTAGATATAGAAGTTCATATTACTGTAAATTAAGTTAGGCCTGTAAAACAAATAACGCTGCTACCGTATTTTTGACGGTAAAGTTCTGGCAACCACAGCTGCCGGTTTCATACCGTAAAAATTAAGTTTAAAGGGATACTCCACTTTTTTTGGAAATAGGCTCATTTTACAACTCCCCCAGAGTTAAACAGTTGAGTTTTACCGTTTTCGAATCCATTCAGCCGATTTTCTGACATTTAGAAGAATATCAGTAACCAGACAGTTTCTGGTCTCATTGACTCCCATAGTATATATTTTTTCCTACTATGGAAGTCAATGAGACCAGAAACTGTCTGGTTACTGATATTCTTCTAAATGTCAGAAAATCGGCTGAATGGATTCGAAAACGGTAAAACTCAACTGTTTAACTCTGGGGGAGTTGTAAAATGAGCCTATTCCCAAAAAAAGTGGAGTATCCCTTTAAGAAAAAATGTGTTTAAAATTATGAATGCTTTTAATGGCTTAAGTCATCTTACATTGTATATAGTTTAGTTAGAAACATGATGCAAGGCGATGATAGTTTTAACTTTCTTGTGGAAGAACTGTGATGAGCTTTGAATGATCACGTGACTCTCATCACTGCTGTGATTGGTGGTTGTCAGTGTATAACAAAACAGATATTAATACATCGATAGGTCGGTAAATTAACATTAAATCAGATAATGTAGTACGGTTTACTGTAAAATTTAAGTTAAGTCTGTAAAACCAACAACGTTGCTACCGTATTTTTGACGGTAGGCCTACAGCTGCCGTTTTTTTTACCGTAAAAAATACGTTTTTTTTAACAGTCTATAATTCCAGCTTTTTGATTAAAAAAAAAAAATCAGTTTTGGATATGATTTTTTTTACATTCTAAAGAGCAGGATTTCTTAAAAGGTCAAAAGTGAAACAATATTTAAAAAGAAAGTGGCATAAAACAGACAAGCTTGAACATAAACAGCGGTGACACCCATAATACACACATTACAACCGTAACGAAACAGCAATCAACACACACACACACACACACACACACACACACACACACCTGAGAAACTCATAATCACGCATAATTTACCTTTATGTGCTCATGTCACGCATAACCTGCAGCAAATCCAGTTCATAGTCAACCACCTGAATGGGAATTATGATGTTGCTGCAGGGGAATATTTCATTTAAAAGGTTTTTCATATCGGATTTGTATAGACTGTTTTCTTTGGTGTGATTAATGATGAGTTCAGACAGGCCGGGTGATGAGGGCGGGAACAGGACTTGCGTAAGTGTGTCTAAAATGATCTTATGTCTTCATTCACTGTTATTGCTGTTTGAACGATGGAGCTGAAAGCGACTTCTCTTCTTCTGCTCGTGTGTGTCGCCATCATCATCCTCTCCGAAGGTCAGAACACACACACACAACATGATGTTTTCCTCAGTGTTTCTGTCTGGGTTTACAGCACAAATATATAAACATTCGGAAATCAAGATACATTTACTGGAGAAGCAAAAAAAAAAATCAAAACTGTGTTAGTTTGTGCTTAAAAAAACGAGCAAAATGTCTGTCAATGAGGTAAAAAAAAAAAAAATCCCTCTGAATTAAGATTATTTTTCTGACTCCATTGGCAGATATTTGTACAAACTCACTTAATTTTTCACATTTTTAATTAATATCTTTAATGTCTTAATATCTTCAGTCATGTTGCGTCTCCAGTAAATGTATCCTGATTTAAGAATATTTAGATATTTGTGCTGGAAAATAAGACAGAAACACTGAGGCAAAAAACGTAGGCTAATTAAACAAACAAAAAAAAAACATTGATTTTTTTAATACGTATATCTGACTTCTATTAAATGTTTAGTGCATATTATTAAATTCACAGTTATGTGCTTTTATGCAAAATGACGTACATTAATGCAATGCATTTTTTAAAGTAAAAAAATGATAAAAATGAAGTGAGTTTGTGCTTAAAACAAACAAGCAAAATGTCTGTCAATGCGGTAAAAAAACCCCGTATTTTTCGTTTGAATTAAGATTATTTTTCTGACTCCATTGTCAGATATTTGTTCTTGATTTAAGCACAACATTTTTTCATTTTGATTAATTTTTCAGACTTAATATCTTCAGTCATTTTGCATCTCCAGTAAATGTATCTTGATTTAAGAATATATATTTGCGCTGGAAAACACGATTTTTTTTTTTAATTCTGACTTCTATTTTCGTGCTATTTTAATTCTACATTCACATTGATGCATTTGTTGCTTTTATCCAGAGTAACGTACATTAATGCACTGCATTGTGCACATGTGTCTTTCATTAAGCGCATGCATCGCCTGAGAATCAATCGATCACATGATGCTGTTTGAATTATAAGATAGTAGTACATGTAATTATTAAGCTTCTGTAAGTCATGAATACACAGTAAATGTGTCGTAACATGCATCGCTCTGGCGCAGAGAATATAAAGCATGCCCTCTATAATTAAAACGTGTCTGTGTTTGTCGTTCTTGATTTCTGAGCGGAAAACATCCTACTTTGTTGAAAGGATTATATGAGATATTGAATGGAAGATCCTGCTTTGTGTTGCAGCTGGTGCCGATGCCCTTCCCTCGTGCTGTCTGACGGTCTCCAGGAGGATCCCACTGAAGGATCTTCATCATGTCAGTAAATATGACACACAGAGCAGATCTGGCGCCTGTGAGATCGACGCACTGATGTGAGTGTGTGTGTCCTTCACTCGCACTCTAACACATCATTAAAATGACCCTAAGTCCTCAAATTATAGGCATACTTAATGTTTTTTGTCCAGAAAGCTTATTTTATCGCATTGTGATAATATTTTTTTCAATGCATTTTTATTTTTTATTTATTTAACAATTTTTTTAACCTTTAAATTACTAGATTTGACCAATACGTAATAAATAAATAGTAATTTAAGCACATTCCTTAAAAAATAACTCACAATTTCATGCATAACCCTTTTAATTCAGCTGTAAATATCTTACATTTGTGTCTTTGCAGACTTCTTGTGTTAAATAAATAATATAAGATGATATTTCATGACTCTAGATGGGCTTATATCTCTATATGGAGTAAATGATGTTCCTCTGGGTCCTAAAGTCAGTTTCTCTTCAGAATGCATTCAGATTCACAAACATTTTTTGGTAAAGTTTAAGCATTTTTAGGGTTTTCTATGTGTACTGAAGCATTCCTCGCATTCCATTCATTCCTAAGGGGCTCAAATTGATAGTGGGGGGGGGTTACTTCTTTACATTTTTAAACACAAAACTCCTTGAATACATTGAATTCTTTTGTGTGTATTCATGGTTCAAGTGCGACAAAAGTCCTGGGGTCTTGGACTGGGTTAAACAAGCACACACACGTATGAATCCTGCGCTCCAGTATTTACTGTGTCTCCTGCTCTTCAGATTATACACCAGAAACAGAAAGTTGTGTGTTCATCCCAAACTGAGGAAACGCTTGGACAAGATCATGAAGAACCGCAAACCCAAGCTTGAATAAGCGAGGATCATCTCTATAATCCAGGAGTCATGGATAGTGCCACACATTATTATTCTTTGTATGCTCTTCTTTTTTAATGAAATAAAATCTGTTTTCTCTTCTTCAGTTTTTAATGTTTCACACCAGTGAGAAATGGTTTCATGATGTAAAAGTTGGATGATAATTTTACTGGATAAATAAATGAATAAACACAATTAATAAGTCAATAAGTTGATAAATAGCCTAAATAAAAAAATAAACAAATAATCAATAAATAACTAAAGTCAATAAATATCAATCAGTTAGTTAGCTAATCAATAAATAATCAATAAATAAGTCAATAAATATCAATCAATAAGTTAGTGTCAATAAAAAAAGAAATAGATAAACACTAAATAATCAATCAGTCAATAATTAAATAAATAACCAATCAATAAGTTAAAAAATAAAAAATAAACAAAAAATAAAGAATCCATAAGTCAATAAATAAAGAAATAATCAATCAATAAGTCAATAAATATCAATCAATAAGTTAATGTTAATAAATAAATAAACAATAATCAATCAATCAATAAGTCAATAAAGAAAAAAATAAACAAATACTAAATAATCAACAAATAACTAAATAAGTAAACAAATAGGCCTATCAATCAATAAGTTAATTTCAATAAATAAATAAACAATAAATAATCAATCAATCAATTAGTTAGTTAATAAATAAACAATAAATAATTCAATAAATATCAATCAATAAGTTAGTGTCAATAAAGAAAGAAATAGATAAACACTAAATAATCAATCAGTCAATAAAGAAATAAATAAACAATCAATCAATCAATCAATAAAAAAATAAAAAATTAATCAATCAATCAAAAAATAAAGAAATAAATAAACAATAAATAAATAAATAACCAATCAATAAGTTAATAAATAAAGAAATAAACAAAAAAATAAAGAATCATAAGTCAATAAAAAAGAACTAAAAACTATCAATCAATCAAATCAATCAATCATAATCAATCAATCAATCAATCATATCAATCAATCAATCAATCAATCAATCAATCAATCAGTCAGTAAATAAATAAACTCCGCCCACTCGTCTTCCACCAATGAGAACACTGATGGCTGAAGCTGTGCTGGTGACCTGGCCTGATGCAGAAGCGAGATTAACAAACTAATTAAACATTTTTTACAACTATATCGTTATTGTCCTTCCTGTGAACGACCTTAAAGGAATAGTTCACTTAAAAATTAACATTATTCTGTCATCATTTACTCACCCTCAAGTTGTTTCAAACCCTTTATGAATTTATTTCTTCCTCTGAACACAAAAGAAGATATTTTGAATAATGTCAGTAACCAGACAGTTCCCATTGACTTCTATAGGGGAAAAAACATACTATGAAAGTCAATGGGCTCCATCAACATTCTTCAAAAAATCGGAAGAAAGTAATTAATTTTTAAAAGTGAACTATTCCTTTAACTCTGAAGCGCGTGCACATGAAGTGTGGAGACGTCATTCACTTCTCTCCTGAAGATTATGAGATTATTATGAATATAAATATGAAATTAAAAACGCATAGGCGCAGGAATAAACTCCCTCAAGTTTGAGAAGCAGCTGACAGAAAATATCTGACTATATCAATGCTTGATGTGTGAAATATGCCTAATAATTATAGGTTCACAAAGAGCACAAATAAATACACGTTAAAAACATTAGGCCTATAAGCCTGTTATATATTAATGAAAAGCAAAGTTTAATAGTAGGCTATAATAATTCTATGACTGTATTATATGAATTAAAAGTAATTATAATTCATATAATATAACATAAAAAGATAAGCAATTTTGTCTCTTTTTTAAAAACGTCTTTGGAGCGAGAGATAAAGGGGCGTGGCTTTTTGCATCAGAGACACGTGACGTCACTACTGATTGGTCCAGTTTTGGCCTGCGAATCTCTGACCCAGAATAAAACCTGTTCTAGAGCAGGTTATCCGAAACCAATCCACCTTCTTAAGCCCGAAAAACCAGAGTTGGGTCAAACTAATCTCGAGTTTACCTGGATAGCAACTGAAACCAGCTTTGTGCAACAGGGAGTTTCAGGTTTGAAAGCTGTTAATTGTTGTGGATCAGTTTCTGTTTGAAAGCTCTTCTCTCTATAATCTCTCATTTTCATTCATTGAACACATGTTTGGTTTGTTCAAAATCTGGTGTAGTTTCGAAATGTTCCAAGCAGCAGCTTATAAATTGAGAGTCACATGATTGACACTCGTTTACAAAATATTATTTCAGGCAGCTTTTTAGAACAATAACATGGTGCTGTTGTCAGTATGGACAGTTTGAGAAAAACTCAGCCTAGGGACTGATGCTTGCCTGCAATCATTACTCGTTCACTATTCCCTATGTAGTGAACACTAAACAGCACATACTGTGGCTCACAAGGGATTTCGCGGCATCCGCTGCCATCTAGTGGCGGAATCAGGAACAGGCCAATTTTATTTTAACTACAGCAAACACTACTTTTATTTAAAAAAAAAAATATTATTGAATTATTATTAAACAATAGCCACGGAATTTACACACAATGTAAATGTAAAATAGGACAATTATTATTTGAACATATGCAATTCATTATGGAATATCTGCCAAATTAGATTTTTTCTTTCTCTTTTGTAAATCATAATCGACATAAATCAAAATTATGTCATTAAAGGCGATATTATAATTAAAAGTCACAATGATGACGTGAAAAGTCAAAATTATGACATACGAAGTCGACTTTTTACCTCAGTTTTGACTGTTTGTGTCATACTTATTGTTATTATTTTATATAACAAGATTGACCAAAACTTGATTTCTTTCACATTGGTTTCTCGGAAACTGAATGAGAGACTAAATTAAATATATATATTTTTGTTCCCCACAATAGTGTTTTCACAACTTTCAAAAAGAGGAAAAATAGATTAATAAAGAAAGATTAATAATGGCAGTCTAAAGAGAGAAAGATGTCAACTTTACACCGCCACTCCCACAGCGTTAACTAGTTTATTGGAATTTGATGCAAAGGTAATATAATACAAAATATACTGTTATAAATGTAGGCTACATACATTCAAAAAACAAACAAAAAAAACATATTTATATATTCATACAACTTTTTGTATTTAAAAATGTTGATTATATGATTTACGATGTTGATGATGACCGTTAAAACGCGTCATCACAGTTTGTGAAAAGGGCGGGCTTCCACAAACCACAGACCGTTTCCGCGGAACTAAACCCCGCCCTCTCTGAGACCACGCCCCCTGTCATATTAGTTGTTAGTCGTTCTACTAGAGCTGTCGTTCTTCAGTCGTTCAATCATTAACTGACAACGTTCCTAAACCTCCTCTCACATCATGAGTGATCAAATAACCCGTTTAGTGTGTTTACACTTCGGGTTTAGGTCACTAGGAACACCTTGTTAGTCTCCAGAACGCCGAAGGAAGAGAAAACTATGAGGATTAATGGAGACTAAAGAAACCGAAAGAAAGATGACGTTAAACGACGATATTAAACACACTAAATTCATGAAGTTTTTCTCCGCTGTGTTTTACGCCTGTTGTTCGTTTTTCATCATCGTGGTGAATAAATGTATTTTAACCCAGTACAAGTAAGTGTCAACTTCCGGCTTTCATAGTGCATGTTCATGTTTTTCATACATACATAATATGATTAATTAATTAATTATGATGCGTGTTATTGTGAATTGTAGGTTTCCCTCATTTATGTTTCTTGGAATTGGGCAGGTGAGAAACATAAATACATAAAAATCAAATGTTATTCATTAACAACACACGATATCAGTTTTATTTTGTTTTTATTTTGTCATAGATGACAGCAACAATCATCATTCTGTTTGTTGCCAAAATGAACAAAGTGATCCATTTTCAGGACTTTGACAAAAGTATCCCAGGAAAGGTAATGTATTATGAGTCATTTTGTTTTTAATCACACTTATCACACTGCTTTGCTTATTGATAATATTATTTTCATATAGATTTTTCCTTTGCCATTGCTGTATGTGGGCAATCATGTGACCGGACTGGGAGGAACTAAGAAACTGAGGTAAATAAATAAGAATTTTGCATAAAAAGAACAAGGTTCAGCAACTAATAAGAATGAAATATACAGTAAAAGCATTTATAATCTTAGTTATTTGTTAATTAATTTTCTAAAACGTTTTTTAAAATCTAAAGTTGTACTAGCATTATTTAATGGGCTTGAACTAACCATGAACAGTTGTATTTCTTGTATATCAGTTGTATAAAAGGAAAATACAGCACAAGTCTGTTCATTTACAATATCCTCATTTATGGCTTTTTTTTGTAATCAGGCACTCAGAAATTATATAAAAATATGGATTTAGATTTATCTGCCAATATATCTGTTATCAGCTTTTAGATATAAAGAATTATCGGTTATTGGTATTGGCCAAAATGTTCATATTGGTTTTGGAATAATGATTGATGATGTATTGACTTTGAACTAAAAAGTTACACAGTGTAACATAAAATATAATAATCTGATGTTCTTGTGTTCCTCAGTTTACCCATGTTCACCGTACTCAGAAAATTCACCATTTTACTGACAATGATGATGGAATCAAGGATACTGAGGTATGTACTCTCATTTATAATATTATACTAATATTATTACATCCACAAACGTAGTCTTTATTGTTATGGTCCATGAAAAGAGCTGTTTTCTTTAGTGTTTTTTTCTGTTTAATGATCATAATTATTTTATTATAATTTATAATATCATTATATTCATGATTCAATTGTTCATAATTATATACTGATTTGTTTATTGTTATGTTACATGAGAAGAGTTGTTTTCTTTAATGTGTTTTTTTGTGTTTGATGATTTTAATTTAAATTAAAGATGATAATAAAAAACATTTATGAATTAAAATGATTTTTCATGTGTGTGTGCGCAGAAAAACGTTCCCTTCGTCGCTGGTGTTCAGTGTTCTGGCGATAGTTCTGGGCGCTTTGGTCGCAGCGAGGTATAGTCGGAGAACACACACTAATCACTCAGTGTAATAAACACACACACAGCATGTTTTCAATGAGATCATTGTTTAAATTCATAATTCTTTCACTAACTGTGATTTTATATATATATATTTATTACGCACTGCTGTTTAAAGTTTGGGGTGTGGTGAGATTTTTAATGTTTTTAAAAGAAGTCTCTTCTGCTCACCAAGGCTGCATTTATTTGATTAAAAAAATACAAAACAAACCCAGTAATATTGTGAAATATTATTGTAATGTAAATCAGCTGTTTTCTATGTAAATATATCGTAAAGTGTAATTTATTCCTGCAAATTTTCAGCATCATTACTCCAGTCTTCAGTGTCACATGATGCTTCAGAAATCACTATAATATGATGATTGATGCTCAAGAAACATTTATGATTATTATCACAGTTGAAAACAGTTTCATATTTTTGTGCAAACCGTGATTCATTTTTTTCAGGATTCTTTGAAAGTTTAAGAGAAAAGCATTTAATTAAAAAAGAAATATTTAGCATTATTATAAATGTCTTTACTGTCACTTTTGATCAATTTATTTAATACATCCTTTCTGAAGATTACAAAAAATAAATAAAAATGGTATCAACCCCAAACTTTTGACCGGTAGTGTAACTTTCCTCTGATATCAGATCACTCTTAAATTATAATACTCACTCATGTATTTTCTGTAAAGCTGCTTTAAAATGATGTGTATTGTGAAAAGCGCTGTACAAATAAGTGTGAATTGTATTTTCAGCTCGGATCTGTCGTTTAATGCAGAAGGTTACACGTTTGTTCTGCTAAACGACGTCTTCACGGCCGCCAGTGGCGTTTACACCAAGAAAAAACTGGGAATGGAGGTATTTTATGACAGCATTAGTTATTATCAGCAACCGGTGGATATTTCTGTAAATAATAATGGGATTATAACTATTGCTTTGACCTTTGTGTATCTGATATTCGGTTAAAAATACAGTGCAGACTTTACAACAGCCAAACCCTGAATGCAAACACTTCTGTCATTCCAGGATCTCGGGAAATATGGAGTTTTGTTTTATAATGCATTTATCATTATTATACCGACTGTTCTGGTGAGCGCTTACACTGGAGATTTACAAAAGGTGAGTGAGAACATGAAGAACATTAAAGGATTAGTTCACTTTTAAAAACTTTTGCTGATAATTTACTCCCCCCCATGTCATCCAAGATGTCCATGTCTTTCTTTCTTCAGTGGAAAAGAAATGAAGGTTTTTGATGAAAACATTCCAGGATTTTTCTCCATATAATGGACTTCAATGGGACCCAAACGGTTCAAGGTCCAAATGACAGTTTCAGTGCAGCTTCAAAGGGCTTTAAACGACACCAGACGATGAATAAGGGTCTTATCTAGCCAAACCATCGCTCATTTCAAAATAAATTCTTTCTTTCTTCCACTGAAGAAAGAAAGACATGGACATCTTGGATGACATGGGGGAGAGTAAATTATCAGCAAAAGTGTTTTTAAAAGTGAACTAATCCTTTAAGAATAAAATAATTCAGATTATAATTAGAGAATTTCATCATATTTTTCTCATGTTTTAAGGCCCTTGCCTTTGAAGGATGGCTGTCTTTTACATTCATATTTTATTTTTTACTGTCTTGTATCATGGGGTGAGTCTGACTTATGTTTTTTTTATAATTGGATGATATATATGTATAAATAACTACAATCTTATATCCCATTTCAGGTTTATTTTGATGTATTCCATCATCCTCTGCAGCTTTTACAACACGGCACTTACAACCATAGTCGTTGGAGCAATTAAAGTATCCTCACTAATTAATTATACACAGTATTTTTATTATTTTAATGTACACTACTGTTCAAAAGTTTAGGGTCTGTAAGATTAATGCTTTTATTCATCAAGGACGCATTCAATTAATCAAAAGTGACAGTAAAGACATTTATAATATTACAAAAGATTCTTTTAAACGTTTTCACAAACTGTTTTCAACACTGATAATAATCATAAATGTTTCTTGAGCATCAAATCATCATATTATAGTGATTTCTGAAGGATCATGTGACACTGAAGACTGGAGTAATGATGCTGAAAATTCACAGGAATAAATTACACTATATATTCACATAGAAAACAGCTGATTTACATTATAATATTTCACTGTTTTTATTATTTTTGATCAGCCTTGGTGAGCAAATAAGACCTTTTTCAAAAACATTAAAAAGTCTTACAGATTTCAAACTTTTGAATGGTAGTTTATTTCAATGTTTACATTAGGGATGCACGTATGATATATTAAAGCTGATAAAGAATGTATTATTGTGTACACTGTTCAACATGATGGTGTTGAATTGCTTGAAATTTGATTAAAATCACTTAAAAAAAGGAAAATACGGTTAAATCCAAAATGTTTGGTCAAATTGGCTTCATACAATTATAATGAGAACATTATGATTGTGTTTGGAACATAGATTCAGTGGTGAGACTTTTGTTTTTTTTGTAATCAGGCCCTCAAAAATGATTTAAAAAAATGTGGATTTAGATTTATCGGCCAATATATGTGACCCTGGATCACAAAACCAGTCATAAGTCGCACGGGTATATTTGTGGCAATACCCAACAATACATTGTATGGGTCAAAATTATAAATTTATCTTTTATGCCAAAAATCATTAAGTAAAGATCATGTTCCATGAAGATATTTTGTAAATTTCCTACCGTAAATATATAAAACATGTATTTTTGTGAGTGAATGCAGCACAATCGCGAACATAAATGCACAACTTTAAAGGGGATTTTCTCAATGTTTTGATTTATTTGCATCCTCAGATTTTCAAATAGTTGCATCTCTGCCAAATATTGTCCTATCCTAACAAACCATGCATCAATGGACAGCTTATTTATTCAGCTTTCATGTGATGTATAAATGTCAATGAAAAATGACCCATATGACTGGTTTTGTCATCCAGGGTCACATATAAAGAATTATCGTATCGGCCAAAATTTTCATACCGGTGCATCTCTAGTTTATCAATCATATGTTTATTGTTGATTATGGTTTTCATGAGTTGTCTTGTTTCCTCAGAACGTTGCTGTGATGTATATCGGCATGTTTGTTGGTGGAGACTATATCTTCTCATGGACGAACTTCATAGGCCTGAATATATGGTAGGAAACGTCTTCATGTCACATGTCCACTTCATCCCTGACGCCCGTCTCCTCTAACGCTCGAGTGTTTCCGTGTTTCAGCATCTCAGCCGGACTGATTTACTCCTACATCACGTTCAGCAGCGGCTCTTCTGAAGCAGTCGTGAAACCGTCCACCGACACAACCATTCACATCACAGACGATCCGACGGAGAAAACATGACCTCAATGTTTACGCTTTTTTTATGTAAACTTTGGGAAGAAATTCACTTGCTGCTTGATGAACACAGACACGAACCTGTTCCATGTTTTATACCCTTATTTAAATAAAAAAAACATGACAACCAAGAACGATTGATATCATTTAATTAGGACTTGAAGTGCTAACACTAAGATCGGCTAATGAGTAAAAAAAAAAAGCCAGCTTACAAATTTACAAAGTCCTTTCAGCACAGCGAACAGAACGTCTCAAACACAACACACTTGATTACATTCTGCTGTCGTGACGTAATCGCCTGGGATTCGCGTTTACAATGTACATCATGCACGGCTTTCTGAGCGTTTAGGGGGGGATACATTATTTCAGTTATAAAATGGACAAATAAAACTCAAAAAGCCATATATAAAACCAAAAAAATGTCCAATATCAGAATCATCTTCCAGTTTTTGCACCAAATGAAGAGGAAAGCCGCTGAATTGAAGCATGAAATCTGCGAATGGCTGCATTTAAACCAAATTAACGTAATTCGAACTGCTAAATTACACGAAGCACGTGAACAGAATGTAGTGTAAGACACTGAAATAACAAGTGCTGTTTCCCATCCAGAATCTCATCCGATCGTCTCTCTTTGGAAGTGTCTATAGTTGAGCTATTGACGTGAGACAAAAAGTATTAGATTAATATTGTAAGTGCTTCAGTTTATAGGGGTTTACCCATACGCTAGCATATAAACGTGTACCTTACGACACAAAGATGGCGTTTTAAAGCTGGTTAGTTTGACGTTATTGCAAAGCCTGAGCCCTCGTCGCCTACGGCTGACAGCAGGTGGCGCTCAACACTGCTTTAAATAGAATAAATACATGATTAAACGTGACCAATGTGATTGAAGCGAACCGGGCTAATGCGCGTCTACGTATATGAAAGCTAGCCATCAACTACGCGATCCTCCGTAAACAAGTCTTCATCTTTAGCAGGTCGATCAGCGCACCCTGTTTCAAAACACACACGAACACTAAAATCCTTTTAAAAAAACGTCACATACACAACAACTCCACCCACAAACCCAAAAAAAAGAAACACTCATTTACATAAAGTGCTCAACAAAAAACAACGTCTCACCTGCTTAACAACAAGCGGAGAAAAAAAACGACATTCTTCATAATGATATTTATCTACCATCATAGCAGCCTAAAGGTACAATAGGAAGCAAAATAAGGTGCTTGTAGCTTATGTGACCCGAACGCGAGTCCGCGTCTGGTGTTCTTCTCAGGCCGAGAGATTGTTAGCTAGCTCGATGAGCGCGAGCGCCCGTGGAGACGCTCTCTCTGCTCTTGGAGACGCCGGCGTGCCGTTCCCACGCTCTTCTCGTCCTCTTGCTCCTCGTCTTCTTCACCTTCATCCGATGGAAGGAAATCTAGAGGATCCTGCTGTTCCTGATCCTCGATAGTAGACTTTCCTTTCTCCGGCGCGGGCGATCGCTGTTCCCTCGTCTGCCAGTATCTGACGAAACAAGCACAAGGCTGGGTTACTATCATTACCTCCATTTCATGGCTCAACATGAACCATGTGCTTTAAAGTGCCCTTGTTATGCTATTAAAGCTGTTGTTTTAAAAGTCTCCTATAACTGATTTACGTGCATGCAAAGTCAAAAAACACTAGTTTCCTCATAATATCCATTACAGCATCAGCTCTTTTCTCTCAGTGTCTGAAACGCTTCGATCGAAGATTCAGTCTCTCTAAGCCCCGCCTCTCTGAGAGCTGCTCTGCTCTGATTGGTCAGAAAGCAAAGGCTCATTATCATATCTGAATCTCAGCTCTTGATCACACTAGCCAAGTTTCCATCCACTCGTCAATGGAATTATCTGAAGTTCGGTAAAAAAACCTCATGTGAATAAAGCTGGTGAAAGTGTGTTTCCATCCAACGGCTTAAAAGCGAATAAAAACCTGTGTGTAATATCCTAGTAATATGCATGTTTATAAGCAACTAGTTCGTAGTGACAATTAGACCCTAAACTAAAGTGTTAACGTTAATTGAAATAAAATATAAATATTAGTTGAAAAACAACTAAAATAAGTCAAAGCACTAAAAATAAATAAAAAATTTAATACAACTAATTAACATATTCTGAATATTTTAAGGGATAGACCAGTTATTACAGTATTATATATTATAAGCAAGAATGCATGGTATGTAAAATTCGTTAAATTATTATAATTTCCAGCATTATAAGCAGAGCTTAGAGTGAATAATACACAGTACATGACATTCAATCCCTGAAATATCAACACTTGCGTCTGTTTATGAAACAATATTGTGATACTAAACTATATAAATGTTCTTCTCCACCCGTAATCAACATGTTTACCAATAAACAGAAAACATTCATTTCACACACTTACTGAATTCATGAGTTCTGATGCGTATCTCCGCCCCCTTTTGATTGACAGGTCAGCTGATCATCAGCTGTTTTTACACAATCATAGCACAGATAATTGCTTTTATCGCCACCCTAGTTTTCATTAAAGCATTAGTTCACTTTAAAAAAAACTTTTGCTGATAATTTACTCACCCCCATGCCATCCAAGATGTCCATGTCTTTCTTTCTTCAGTCGAAAAGAAATGAAGGTTTTTGATGAAAACATTCCAGGATTTTTCTCCATATAATGGACTTCAATGGGACCCAAACGGTTCAAGGTCCAAATGACAGTTTCAGTGCAGCTTCAAAGGGCTTTAAACGACACCAGACGATGAATAAGGGTCTTATCTAGCGAAACCATCACTCATTTCAAAAATAAATAAAAAAGTTTACGTTTTATAAGCACAAATGCTCGCCTTGCTCTGTTCTGAGACCTTTTCAACGTAATTGCGTATTACGTGACATCACATGATCGCACATCACAGAACAGAGCAAGGCGAGCATTTGTGCTTATAAAACTTAAACTTTTATTTATTTTTGAAATGAGCGATGGTTTGGCTAGACAAGACCCTTATTCATCGTCTGGTGTCGTTTAAAGCCCTTTGAAGCTGCACTGAAACTGTCATTTGGACCTTGAACCGTTTGGGTCCCATTGAAGTCCATTATATGGAGAAAAATCCTGGAATGTTTTCATCAAAAACCTTCATTTCTTTTCGACTGAAGAAAGAAAGACATGGACATCTTGGATGACATGGGGGGAGTAAATTATCAGCAAAAGCTTTTTTTAAAAGTGAACTAATCCTTTAAGTGTCTTTTGATGTTTTACTCACTTTGTCAGCCATTCGGCCACGGCCTTGTTATCGGCTCCCTGTGATTGTCCCGGGCCGCCCGTGGGCTCCTCGCGCTTCAGTCGAGCATACGGGTGTTTGGGACAGTGACGGTTAGCGTGAGTAAACCGGCTACCGCATCCTAAAACACACAGAAATCACTTTACATTAGAGACACTCCAGCATTTAGAGATCACAGCGCTCTTTATTATTAATAATAATAATAATAGCACAATACTAGCACATCAAAGCCTCAATATACTTCATGGAAAATTGAAGAATTAACTTATTTTGAACAAAATCAGGCTAAAACTGAGCGAACATTTTCAGGTATTTTGAACTTCGAAAAATTATTTTGCCATGCGTATATTGAGGCATTAATACTGAAATATAAAACTGTGACAAAAATGTACACAAATCTGCCCTAAATTAAATCAGCACTTATTTAAAGTCGACCTGTGGTGAAAATCAAGCTTTTAATGTTGTTTATATTTTTAATATGCTTTAATAACACAAATCATGTGTAAATTCATAAGTCGACAGCATTGCTGAGTATTTTCTGCTTAAAACTGCAGTGAACCAAAGACAGTCTCAAAAACACTGAAATCGCTGGTGTTTCTGACCTCACAAACTACAGTAACCAATCAGATCAACGTGTGATCGTCAACCAGTGGATCTCTGAGTGAGTGAGTGAGTGAGTGGAGGCGGGGCTCATTTGCATATTCATAGAACCGCGCATACTAAATGAGGCAAGGGTGTCGAGTTACATTCAAGCTATTTTAAGGAAAAATTGTTTAAATATGTCATTTCGGTGATCAAAGATGAGTTTTAAGGGATACAATTTGTAACTACAGGGGGACTAATGGAATATTGCACGTTTAAAATATAAATGTATTGTTAAAATCAAGTTCCTCTTGCAGCTTCTCATCTCTGATGGTGTGGGCGGGGCTATAACATGTCACTCACATGAGATCAGCCAATAGCAAACCACAACCATCCAATCAATTCACAACAGGCAAAATCAAGCCCCGCCCACATTTGCTCTCGTTCCAGAAGCGTTTCACTCGGACATACGACACAATACAGACAAAAAGACTTCGCTTTTCAACACCAATTCCACTTTCTCCCTAACGCTCACCTTTCTCGGAGCAGACGAAGGGCTTTTCTCCGGTGTGGAGGCGCTGATGGGTCTTCAACTGTCCGCTCTGGACAAACCTTTTCCCGCAGTCCGGATAATCGCACAGATACGGTCTCTCGCCTGTAACATAACCAGGACAGTTAACACTGGCTCTGTCATGTGAAGGTATCGAACATGAGCGCAGGACTAGCGTCACGCACCGGTGTGTGTCCGTTTGTGTGCCTGTAAGGACTTCTCCCGGGGAAAGACCCGGTTGCAGATGTTGCATCGGATGCGACTGGTTGAGTTTTCTCCCTCGTTGATCAGCTCTCGAACGGTTTCGGCCCGCGGGCGTCCACGCCGGATCCCATCCTGCAATAATAAACCAGGAAAAGCATGTTAGACTGATGACCGAACGATCCATACGCAAACACAAGAACTTTAAAGGGATAGTTCACGCAAAAATGATAAAAGTGCATCTATACATGATAAAAGTGCATCTATGCATGATTAAAGTGCATCTGTCCATCATAAAAGTGCATCTGTCCATCATAAAAGTGCATCTATACATGATAAAAGTGCATGATGTATAGATGCACTTTTATGATGGACAGATGCACTTTTATGATGGACAGATGCACTTTTATGATGGACAGATGCACTTTTATGATGGACAGATGCACTTTTATGATGGACAGATGCACTTTTATGATGGACAGATGCACTTTTATGATGGATAGATGCACTTTTATGATGGATAGATGCACTTTTATGATGGACAGATGCACTTTTATGATGGACAGATGCACTTTTATGATGGACAGATGCACTTTTATGATGGATAGATGCACTTTTATGATGGACAGATGCACTTTTATGATGGACAGATGCACTTTTATGATGGACAGATGCACTTTTATGATGGACAGATGCACTTTTATGATGGATAGATGCACTTTTATGATGGACAGATGCACTTTTATGATGGACAATGCACTTTTATGATGGACAGATGCACTTTATGATGGACAGATGCACTTTTATGATGGACAGATGCACTTTTATGATGGATAGATGCACTTTTATGATGGACAGATGCACTTTTATGATGGACAGATGCACTTTTATGATGGACAGATGCACTTTTATGATGGACAGATGCACTTTTATGATGGACAGATGCACTTTTATGATGGATAGATGCACTTTTATGATGGACAGATGCACTTTTATGATGGACAGATGCACTTTTATGATGGACAGATGCACTTTTATGATGGACAGATGCACTTTTATGATGGATAGATGCACTTTTATCATGTATAGATGCACTTTTAAGGACTTCAAAACAGAAACATTCACTGCCATTAATAAAGCTTGGAAAGCTTGACATTTTTTAATATAACTCTGATTGTATTTGTCTGAAACAATAATGTCATTAACCCTAGGATGACTTGCGTGTGAGAAAATCATGGTCTAATTTTCAGTTTTGTGTGAACTATCCCTTTAAAGACACTCCACTGAACTGAATAAAGACACTATTATCTTCTGTACTGCTGATATTGAAGCGCATCATTGATTCGGTTATTTTCCTACTTATTATTGCTTTGAAACAATCTGTAAAATTAAAACTAACCTTTACTTCTTTGAAAAAACTTTGCATTACATAATAAAAGTTAAAATATTCATTAATGCACAACAGTGCCACAAATTAAATATAAACAGTGATACAATCATGTTATTTTAAAAGTCCCATACCTGATAAACAAATGTAAAACACATTGTAACTATGTAATAATAACAGTATAGTAACATAAACGCCACATATTATGATTATTAATATGATTAAAACTGAAACTAGAGAACAATAATGGTAACACTTTACAATATGGTTAATTCGTTAACATTAATGTATTAACTAACAATGAGCAATACATTTGTTAGTTTTGTTTTAAAATCTTTGTTAATGTTAGTTAATAAAAATCCAGTTAGTTTTTAGTTCATATCGCATTAACTAATGTTAACAAATAGACTTTAATAACGTATTAGTAAATGTTGAAACTAATTTTAACAAATGCTGAAGTATTGTTTATTCTTAGTTCATGTTAACTAATTAACCTTATTGTAAAGTGTTATTAATCACAATAAAATGCACATGAAAACTATAAAAGTGTCATTATGTGGCAAGTGGAGTTTTCTAGAACCAATAATCGGTAACATTTTGGCGCGCACGTCTGACGTCATCACGCCCAACTCCCAGCTGCCTCCTCACAATGGAGGAAATTTAAAATCCCATTCAGCGCGCGCGCGTTTTACATGCAGTATGCAACAATTAATGCGTTTATCATGCGTTAAACAGAATAATAACACAAAGCTTAGATTTAATAAACGCTAATAAATTATAACCATGTGCTAGTGTTAGGCTATATAAAACAGAATGCATTGCTAACGTACTTATACAGTACTAGTAAGTGATTTAGTTCACCTTTAAATGTTCCGGGCAGGAGTTGAGATCTGATTCGGCGGGAGAACCGCTGTTTCGGGTCGGGGATCCGGGTCCGCTGCCCGAACCGGGACTCAGAGTCACATTGTGCGCGTTTTCACCCCAACGCCACGGATAAACCATGAAATCACTGAATCCGGGGCTGGTGGGCATCAGAGAATCCGCTTTCGGTTTGATCGGGGTCGTTTTGATCACGGACACCAAAACTCTTTTTGGCGAATCGTTACAAAATATAACTTGATGTTTGCTGTCAGCCATTTCCAATAAGTGCAGTAAAAAAAACCTGGATCTTAAAACCGTTGTTAAAATATTTAAAAAAAATATCCAAAGTGAAAAAAAGTGCAGTTGGAAGGAAAATCCCGCCGTTAACGTGCCGCCGTTAGTTGTTTAATAATAAAGTCAGTCATTCCCAATGTTACATGTATCACTGGTCCAGCGCGCGGTGCCTTTGATTCCGCTCGCTCTCACTGGCAGGAGTTTGATACAGTGACCCGATCGCACTCGGTATTTTCCCGCGTTGGAAATCGCGCCCGAGAGCAGCGTCCGGCCAATCGTTGGAGAGGACGTTACAGCGCTCGCGCCGAACAGCCAATGAGCACACGCTGTGAGATTCGCTCAGCGCACAGTAGCCAATGAGAGAGCGCGAGCAACTCCTTGACTCTGAACGTTCTGTCCAACACTTTTAAATATGGCAGAGCGCGCTCTTTCTGACAGACGTGACCGTTATCCAATCACATGACGTCTTGTGTAGTTCAGAGGCGGGTTCTTGTGGATTCTTTTCTGCTGCTAAACGTCTCCCGCGCATAATGTTTACATTTACATCGATTTAAAGGGAAAGGCGGGCGATGACGATGGCGCGAAAGTTACGTAATCAAACCGTCTTTTGTGTTTTAGCAGCTGTCTCCATACAATGTGATGCATGAAAACCCTTTAATTATTGTTTAAGGGCCTTCTGCGTGAAACAGCTGCACTATTTTGAAATAATTTCCATATTTAACCATACTATCTTCAGCAATGTCTATCCGATTGTGACTTAAAACTTTTTTGCCATATGATGTCCATATTGTATGCCATTTATAATAAATGAATAACCCTTTTTTTCTATAGCGTCTTTAAATGTACATCTCAAAGTGCTTTACAGAAACAAACAAACAAAACAACTAAAATACACCATATAAAATAACCCACAATATAAAATAGCCCACAATATAAAATTAAAGCAACAAAATACACATAATAATAATTTGAAGTCAATTAAACATTTCAGAGCTGATCAAGCATAACTAGAAGAGTTATATTTACTATATACCACAAACAAATCTGATTAAACCCTTATAAATAAATACAGTAAGAAATATGAGACGTTCAATCATTGTAACTGCAGAAAGGATTTATTGAAAGGTATATGACTCAAATCCTTTCCTATTATATATATATATATATACATACATACAAATGTGAAATTATCATGATTTAAATTTGGTCATCAAAATAAGGTATGCATTATTTACAGTAAAAAAAACAATCTATCAAATTTCAGCTTATGTACAGCTTTCAGTCATGATTCACATTCGATCATTTACCGTTAATAAAGTACCACAATTAATAAAGTACTAGATACAGTATTAAAAACAATATTAGTAATGCATAATAACAAAGGCAGCTTCTGACACATGATATTTTTACAATGAGATAAAAAGTCTAACTTCACAGACGCTTAAAGCTTTCTCTGATTATAAAAAAAAAGTTTTTTTTTTACGGTTTATAAAATAAAAATGCTGATTTTTCAATAAACACAGATTCCTTGTTGAAAGAAGTTCACTTAGACGAACCCAGAAAACCATAAAGTAAAACTGGAGTAATAATATCAGCACAGTCGATGATTCAGCGAAGGAGAGGAGCTCGGGCTTTGGAGACGGAGTTACTGTGAAAACAAGAGAAGCTTTAAGACCAAACCAACGTGTGCAA
Source organism: Chrosomus eos (assembly GCA_036326025.1). Classification (NCBI taxonomy): domain Eukaryota; kingdom Metazoa; phylum Chordata; class Actinopteri; order Cypriniformes; family Leuciscidae; genus Chrosomus; species Chrosomus eos. Next base: position 37,833,636 of record CM070836.1, on the reverse strand, counting down.
AATATCAAGAACACAACATGCACATCCTTTAAAGGATTAGTTCACTTTTAAAAAAACTTTTGCTGATAATTTACTCACCCGCATGTCATCCAAGATGTCCATGTCTTTCTTTCTTCAGTCGAAAAGAAATGAAGGTTTTTGATGAAAACATTCCAGGATTTTTCTCCATATAATGGACTTCAATGGGACCCAAACGGTTCAAGGTCCAAATGACAGTTTCAGTGCAGCTTCAAAGGGCTTTAAACGACACCAGACGATGAATAAGGGTCTTATCTAGCCAAACCATTGCTCATTTCAAAAATAAATAAAAAAGTTTAAGTTTTATAAGCACAAATGCTCGCCTTGCTCTGTTCTGTGATGCGCGTTCGTGACGTCACGTAATACGCAATTACGTTGAGACTCTCCTGTTCGAACTCATTCATCAAAATGAACAAATCTTTTTTCGAGTCATTTCGTACATTCAAGTGGCTTTAAACGTTATACTTCTAATCGCCAAATTCCCGAACACATCCACCTATGCAATCGTGATCATATTCTGAATAAAGAAATCATTATAATGCAGTGAATATGCGCGTTCATGTGACGTTCGTTCGTGACCTTTTCAACTTAATTTCGTATTACGTGACGTCACACGAACGCGCATCACAGAACAGAGCAAGGCGAGAATTTGTGCTTACAAAACTTTTATTTATTTCTGAAATGAGCGATGGTTTGGCTAGATAAGAGCCTTATTCATCGTCTGGTGTCGTTTAAAGCCCTTTGAAGCTGCACTGAAACTGTCATTTGGACCTTGAACCGTTTGGGTCCCATTGAAGTCCATTATATGGAGAAAAATCCTGGAATGTTTTCATCAAAAACCTTCATTTCTTTTCGACTGAAGAAAGAAAGACATGGACATCTTGGATGACATGGGGGTGAGTAAATTATCAGCAAAAGCTATTTTAAAAGTGAACTAATCATTTAAATGCTGAGGAACGCTCTAATTAAAAAGCAGAAGGAAGCTAAAGAGGAAGAAATCTGATACCATGGTCTCTGAAAGCGCACCGATGGCATTGCGTGAAGCGCTTTCCTTCTTCTGGACAGAGATCGTCTATTACAGGCACGAGTGCAAAGGCAGTGAAAAGATAAAAACCCATTAAAACTAAAATTAATCTCTGATCCGGGTAATGTTAATGTTTCAGAGGCCCGTTTACAGCTGGTGTTATTAACACGTCTTTAATGGTCAAAAGTTTAGATTAATGCTCACCAACGCTGCTTTTATTTGAGCAAAAATACAATAAAAATGTGAAATATTATTGTGATTTAAAACAGCTGTTTTCTATGTGAATATATAGTAAAGTGTAATTTATTCCTGTGATCAAAGCTGAATTTATCATCATTACTCCAGTCTTCAGTGTCACATGATCCTTCAGAAATCACTATAATATGATGATCTGATGCTCAAGAAACATTTATGATTTTATTATTTTTGAGGCAGTTTGGGGTAATTAATGAATACTTTTATTCATCAATGACACATTCAATTGATCAAAGGTGACAGTAAAGACATTTATAATGTTACAAAAGAATATTTTTCAAATAAACGCAGTTCTTTTGAACTTTCTATTCATCAAAGAATCCGGAAAAATGAAATGTATCGGTTTTCAGAAAAATATTAAATCATAAATGTTTCTTGAGCATCAGATCATCATATTATAGTGATTTCTGAAGGATCATGTGACACTGAAGACTGGAGTAATGATGCTGAAAATTCACAGGAATAAATTACACTTTACTATATATTCACATAGAAAACAGATGTTTTAAATCACAATAATATTGCACATTTTTACTGTATTTTTGATCAAATAAATGCAGCCCTGGTGAGCATAAATTCCGAACTTTTTACCGAAGGTATTACATCTAAAAAAAAAAATAAAAAACCGAGCTAAAAACTAGAGCTTTGACCTTTGCGTGTGCATGCAGCTTTAAAAGCCCAAATATATTCACAGATAAATCTGACGATGATTTGAGACGCACGATCACCCAGCTGTAAACGGGTCGCACTCATGCGTACTGCCAAGACACTGCGATGATTCAGTGTAAATGACTTCTCCAATATCAGTCTAAATTAGTCCTGGACAACAATTAATCACATCCAAAATTCAAGTTTATTTATATAGCGCTTTTCGCAATGCATATCGTTTCAAAGCAGTTTTACGGTAAAACTTTTTTTTTTTTTTTTTTTTTTTTTTTACTTGTTTTACTCATTTTTTATATAACAGTATTTTTTTGCAGAGTACTAGAAACTCTTCATATTTCTGTGGTAACACTTTGTTTAAAGCATTATAAAAAAAATATAAATATATATATATATATATATATATATATATATATATATATATATATATATATATATATAAAGGGCTGTGAAACGATTAAATTGAGATTAAATGCATCAAAATAAAAGTTTGTTTACACACAATATATTTGTGTACTGTATATAATTACTTTGTGTGTATATAAGAAATATTTGCATGTATATACATTTACACAATTTATATTATATATATATATTTTTTTATATATATTAGGGGTGGATATAGGGGTTTTATTAATAAAGGCATAAACCAGTTTATTTGTAGTGCACTGACAGGAGTTTTATATAATTAGTTTATTTATTAAATTATTAAAAAGATGAAAAGACCTTGAGATATGTTTGGTAATTGTACCTGAATGAATTTAAAATTAATTTGCTCTTTCAGATCAATATATTTGTTTTCCTTCATTTTTAGTTAACCCTAACTTTATTCTCATCTGAATTATAAATAATTGATTTCCGTATAAAATAATACTACCTTTAAAAACTTTTGTTAACATTTGTAGGTTACAGTTTGACAAGAGTTTAGAGTGTGACAAAAGCACAATGTTGTGTTTTATTGCAAGTGTACACAAAAGTAAACAGTAAACACTTTGCAGTTTTAATGATGTCCTGTATGAAAAAATGACGGAGTATGTTTCCACTGTTGGATCGCGCACGAGAGATCTCTCTCGCACGCGCGCAAACACACACACACACACACACACACACACACACACACACACACTGACTGTTCATCGCGCCTCTCTCTCGCACACGCGCGCGCAGACACACACAATGTTCATCGCGCCTCTCTCTCTCTCTCTCTCTCTCTCTCTCTCTCAATCGCACGCGCGCAAACACACACACTGACTGTTCATCGCGTCTCTCTCTCTCTCTCTCTCTCTCTCTCTCTCTCTCTCTCTCTCTCTCTCTCTCTCTCTCTCTCTCTCTCTCTCTCTCTCTCTCTCTCTCTCTCTCTCTCTCTCTCTCTCTCTCTCTCTCTCTCTCTCTCTCTCTCTCTCTCTCTCTCTCTCTCTCTCTCTCCTCTCTCTCTCTCTCTCTCTCTCTCTCTCTCTCTCTCTCTCTCTCTCTCCTCTCTCTCTCTCCTCTCTCTCTCTCTCTCTCTCTCTCTCTCTCTCTCTCTCTCCTCTCTCTCTCTCTCTCTCTCTCTCTCTCTCTCTCGTTTTTGTACCGTGTATTCTACGTGCAAATTCGTGCACCGAACCGTGACGCCCGTACCGTTTCGGTTCGATAAGAATACATGTACCGTTCCACCCCTAATATATATTATAACAACACATTTTCCTTAAATATATACATGCATGTGTGTGAATTTATATATACAACATATTATACACAGTTCACACACATATTATGTAAACAAACATTTATTTTGGATGCGATTAATCGTTGCACAGCCCTAATATATATATCTCAAAATATCATATATAAAATGATAATATATGATATCAAAATATTACAATATTTAAAATTATAAAATGATACTATATAATATCAAAATATGATAATATTTAAAATGGTAATATTATATATATATACATATGCTTTAAAGTGTTACCACAGTAATTTTTTGCAGTGTACTAAGAAACTCTTTATATTTCTGTTATATAAAAACATGAAACAAGCATTTACTGTAAAACTGCTTAGAATTGATATGTATTGTGAAAAGCACTATATAAATAAACTTGAATTTTGGATGCGATTAATCGTTACCCAGCACTAATTCAGACTGAATCATGATGGCGTCATCCATGATAGCGTGCAAGCAAAGCCAAGAGACGCTCAGCCCGTCAGAGTCATGCAGGAAAGATGAAAAGGTGACGGGAATAAGAGCGTGTGCATCCCCGATCACACGGGCTTCTGGGACTTACTGAGCTGAGGGAACTTACGGCACAGAAAGTCCTCTGCCGGGGCTTTACGTGCGTTAAGTTCGACTGCTTGATGAAACTATTGTTGGCCATAGAGCCAGCGCTAACGTCAGAGAACACACCCTCCGTTTCACAGGCCATTACGTGCAAGCTGCCTAAAGAGTTAGCGAGCCTTGAATGTAAAGGGCTGTGAAAGGAAAACGTCAAGCATCACACCAGAGCTTTGCTCAAGTCGCTTTAGTGATTTTAATGCAAAACGGCATAAAAACCCTCGTTGAATTACTCACCTACTGGTCCTGTTGGATCCGAGCGACGCACGAGTTCTTTTCCGCTTGTCTGAGCTAAATGAAGAGATATTACAGAGTATAAGCAAAGAGGTGTTACATTTAACTTTTAGATCAATTCATTATTTGTCAGTAATCGAATAACAACGCGCTGAATAATGAAATATGAAACATTTAAATTAATATTTTAAAAAATACAATAAAGATTTGTCAGTAATCAAACGTCAATGCTATAAATAATTAAATATTACATTTTAACAAATCAAAATAAAACTTGCTTAAAACGCATTTATTATTTGTCAGTAAATCGTATGCCAATGGTCTAAATAATTAAATATTAAGTTTAAAAACAAATCAAAATAAATAAACTCACTTAAAACAAATTGATTGTCAGTAATCGAATACCAATGGCCTAAATAATTAAATAAATATCTTAAAATAAAACAAATCAAAATAAATACTCACTTAAAACAAACTGATTGTTTGTCAGTAATCGAATACCAATACTCTAAATAATTATTGAAAATTTAAATACATTTTAAAATGAAAATAAAAATTTAAATAAACACATTATTTGTCAGTAATGGAACACCAATGCTATAAATAATTAAATATTAAAAATTGAAGTAAATAATTTTAAAAATAAAATCAAAATAAAATATAAAAAAGCGAAATATTTTATTTGTTTAGCTATATAACGTGACAATGTGAATATGTTGATTATTGTATTATTATTGATATATTAACTTATCTCAGGGGTTCAACTTACAAAACAACCCTTTTACAACCTCGCATAATAATTCAAAATAATTAATGTTCATGTTCAAGAGATTTGGCAAAATATTCTCTGCATTTCTTTTAACAAGAATAAAATTACAGTTTTATTGAAATAAATAAGAAAAGTTACCTTAATGACTTTGATGTTGATTTGGTGTGAATTGTATTTTCTTCCAACCTGCAAGTAAAGAAAAAAAAACAAAATTTCATAAATATTTAACAGCATTCTCTACAGCCGCCGCCAAATCATACAACGTGCATCATACAAACTTAATTATTGAGAGCAAAAAAACATTATTTCTGTGGTTTTGGCCATTCACGCATTGCATAACGAAACATTTTCTGCAGCATTCAGCTCATAGGAACAATAATCGCAACTTTAAATACCATAATATCTTCAGAAATATGAATCAGAAATAAGTATGCAGTCAGCTTCATTGATTATAACTGAACTTTGTGAGATCGCAATGAACTATGATGATGATTGACAGCTTTTTAGTGATTTTTAGCATTACATTTCATTGATATTTGATATTTTTATCATTATGGTTTTGTTGGTGCAATATAAGAGCTTTTGTGAAATAATTTTGTAAGAATAATGCAAATGGATTTTCGTTTCAACATAGAAGTTTATATGTGGATTCATTCCCACAAAACATTGTTTCAAAGCAGCTTTATGAAATATATGCTCATTTGGGGCTTTAAAGCAAGAAAATCTCCATAAGATATTTAGATAAAGATAGAGAGACAAAACACACATCCGTCAAAAACTATCCAGTTACATAAAGTATGTCATGTTTGCGAATTAATTGGAGAATTGTGTGTGTGCAGTGCTATAAAACGCAGATTAAAGGATAATTAATGGCATCCTGAAACTCCAAAGTGGAAAAATACAAGGATCAATGCATTACATTTATGACATATTCATAAAATTCAGCTTGTTCAGTCGCCACATCATGTTTACCCAGGTAAAACTCAACACACGCCACACTGAAGCATTAGATGAACCTCATTACCATTAAAATTAAATTTAAATTAATTACCACAGAAAATACATGACTTGTCCCTCAGATTTTGTAGACAAAATTTAAATAAAAAATTGGGTTGCACACAGTTTTAAAAAGTACAGCCACAAAAGTCACTTAATAACCTGGTTATGTACATTTTAAATAAAAAAATACATTACTTTACATAATTGAAATTGATACAATTGTATTTTATTTAGTCAATTTTGACTTAGTAAGTCATAATTTCGACTTTTTATCTCATAATCATGACCTAACAGGGCATTTTTTGTTGGAAAATTCTTTACCGGAATTCTGATTTCTATTTTACTAAAGTCCCCCTGTGGTGTAAATCCAGCTTTTAATGTTGTTTATGTGTCTATGTGGTGTTTTTAATATGCTTTACACAAATCATGTGTAAATTCATAAGTCGACAGCATTGCTGAGTATTTTCTGCTTAAAACTGCAGTGAACCAAAGACAGTCTCAAAAACACTGAAATCGCTGGTGTTTCTGACGTCACAAACTACAGTAACCAATCAGATCAACGTGTGATCGTCAACCAGTGGATCTCTGAGTGAGTGAGTGAGTGGAGGCGGGGCTCATTTGCATATTCATAGAACCCGTGCATACTAAATGAGGCAAGGGTGTTGGAGTTACATTCAAGATATTTTAAGGAAAAAACGTTTAAATATGTAATTTTGGTGATCAAATATGGGATAAAATTATTGGGACTTTAACAAACTGTCAGTGATATTCAACATTAAGCCACAAATGCTGAAAATAGAGCTTATTGTTCGTAAAATCAAACCGACATGTTCCTAAAGGAATAAAACAAAGCCGTCTCTCAGACGGGCGTCACAGTTTTCAGGACGCCGGTGATGTTTATAAAGGATGATCCGTCGAGACACTTACAGCGTTCCAGTCCAGAGAAGGGCTAAGAGAGTGACGGGAGAAATCATTTACAATCCCACCCCGTCTATACAGTAATGGATGGAAGGGAAGCCAAACAACATCCAGCAGAAGACAACGCTACAGAGAGCAGAGAGCAGCAAAGCTAGCGGCCATCTAAACACAGGGGCGAAATTCAGAACACAACACAAACAAGGAAGGAAGACAGAAGTCTTTTCCCATCACTGCACACTGGATGGATCAGTCGTCAAAAAAACCACATTCACTCCATTTCTGCCTCATTACAACGTGAACCATGTGCTTTAAAGTGCCCTTGTTATGCTATTAAAGCTCCTGAAGGCCTGTTCACACCGGGACGAATTTCGCGTGCGATACTCCGGTCAAGAACTTCGGTCAATTTTAACATTGAGCTAATTTTTTTGTAAATTTAGAGTGCTGTCAGTACGGCCTGCACCCTGTTGACTTAAACGGGCAAGTTTTAAACCTGCTTTTAGCCTCTTAACATCCTTGATGTGTCATTACAAGTGCACAGCCATGTGAGTGGTTTTATTCGAGTGAACATGGTGAATCTGACTGCAGTAGATGTGAAAGATATTAATAAAAATGATGTTTATTCAGCCAGCTCACATTCCTGTATTTACTTCCTGTTTTCGGTCGAAGTCCACAGTAGGCGATTGTCGAGTTTTATCTAGTAACCAATGATCGCGTGCGCAAACTTTACAGTGTACAAAAACTACAGTGTTTGAGGGCGGAGCTAAGAGCTGTTCAGCCAATCAAGACCTGAGGCTGGCATTATGCAAATTAGTTACAAACCTACGCATGTTCAGACTGGAATTACTGACAGCTGTTCAGAATCAACCTAATTTAGGGAGATAACTTCATTTCTATGTGAAATTTCTACATTTTCTATGTGATATATAATAATTTATCTGCACTTTGATCTTCCCAGACCTTTTTCATTCACAAACAGCTGCAATATTACACCCTACATGAAATATTATATCCCAAAAAGCATAATAGGGGCACTTTAAACAAGGATTTTTGAGTAAATGCTCTTTATAGACACTTTAATATTACAAAACTTAAACAAAAATTTAGATGGAAATGGGTTTCCAATTGTAAATCGAATTCAATCCGTGTCTGTCTAAGATCAGATCCAGTTTACAGTGCAATTGAAAAAGACGATCAAAGCAAACTGGGCAAAGTGTGTCACAAAGCAGTTCACACACACACTTCATGCATGCACACATCATCAAACATCATCATGCAAAGCCAAGACTTTGTTAGAACATCAAAAAAGGACTGAAGATATTACAAGAAAGGTCAGAGCAGTTTGTAAAGCTGGAGAACCATCTAGTCCTGAACGCTGGATGCGTAAAATATATATATATATGGACCCCATTTATTCTGCTGGAAAACTGTGGTTTGGTTTCGAAAAGCGACTTTCTCAGTTGAACGTGGAAGCAAAACAAAAGGCACTGGATGAAATGAAGACCTGCAACAGCCACATGTTCATTATGATGGGCGATGATGTCACAGACTCACCTGTCCGTCATTCTGCTACCGTTTCAACGACACACAACAGTCGGGCCACAGCGAGCCCAGAAAACTGCAACACTTTACTACCATTCGCCTGCTGTGTGATAAAAGGCTTTTGGGGTCTTTCTCGTCTCGTCAGCACAGTCATTAACAGGAAGACTGACGTTTTAAACTCTAAAACATGCAGTTAGTCTATAGAAGTCATGCACACACACACTTTAAACATCCATCGTTACCGGAAAACCACTATTTATGCAGATTATCCGGTGGGGGGGGAAATCGACTCGACGAGTGTCTAACGCGGTTCACATCCACTGGCGCGTGACTTTCTCAAGTTAATGGTGGATTCAGTGCTATAAAGCTACTGGATCATATTTAATATGGACATTTCTATGGTCTCAGAGACCCTTCCGGTCGACCACCATGGGACTTTATTTCGGAAAAATATTGTATGGTAGTCAATGGCGAGAGACAACAAATACGTCATTACAAAGACTACAAACCCAAAAGGCGCGCATGTGACGTCATACCTTTTCTCTCAATGAATGAAGATAACTTTACCGAAGCGCGCTCTAACTTTACCGAAGAGCGCGCTAACTTTACCGAAGAGCGCGCTAACTTTACCGAAGCGCGCGCTAACTTTACCGAAGAGCGCGCTAACTTTACCGAAGCGCGCGCTAACTTTACCGAAGAGCGCGCTAACTTTACCGAAGAGCGCGCTAACTTTACCGAAGAGGCGCGCTAACTTTACCGAAGAGCGCGCTAACTTTACCAAAGCTCTAACTTTACCGAAGCTCTAACTTTACCGAAGAGCGCGCTAACTTTACCGAAGAGCGCGCTAACTTTACCGAAGAGCGCGCTAACTTTACCGAAGAGCGCGCTAACTTTACCAAAGCTCTAACTTTACCGAAGCTCTAACTTTACCGAAGAGCGCGCTAACTTTACCGAAGAGCGCGCTAACTTTACCGAAGAGCGCGCTAACTTTACCGAAGCTCTAACTTTACCGAACTTCGCTCTAACTTTACCGAAGCGCTAACTTTACCGAAGAGCGCGCTAACTTTACCGAAGAGCGCTAACTTTACCGAAGCTCTAACTTTACCGAAGAGCGGCTAACTTTACCGAAGCTCTAACTTTACCGAAGCTAACTTTACCGAAGCTCTAACTTTACCGAAGCTCTAACTTTACCGAAGGCTAACTTTACCGAAGCCTAACTTTACCGAAGCTCTAACTTTACCGAAGGCGCGCTAACTTTACCGAAGCTAACTTTACCGAAGCTCTAACTTTACCGAAGCTCTAACTTTACCGAAGCTCGCTAACTTTACCGAAAGCTGCTAACTTTACCGAAGAGCGCGCTAACTTTACCGAAGCTCTAACTTTACCGAAGCTCTAACTTTACCGAAGCTCTAACTTTACCGAAGACGCGCTAACTTTACCGAAGCTCTAACTTTACCGAAGCTCTAACTTTACCGAAGCTCTAACTTTACCGAAGCCTAACTTTACCGAAGCTAACTTTACCGAAAGCTCTAACTTTACCGAAGCTCTAACTTTACCGAAGCTAACTTTACGAAGCTCTAACTTTACCGAAGCTCTAACTTTACCGAAGAGCGCGCTAACTTTACCGAAGCTCTAACTTACCAAGCTCTAACTTTACCAAGCTAACTTTACGAAGCTTAATTTACCGACAGCAACCTCAGTCATTTCCTTAGTCTGAACGTTACGTCATGTCTGCGTGTTTTGTACCAGACTGATCACACACACACGACTTACTAAAGTCTCACGAGAGATGTCGTTCATTGATCGATTTTCGATCAAACTAATGTTAATCTTCTGTTTTATGACAATGTGATTTCATAATTATCTTTTAAATTGACAAACATCATGTGTATTTCGGCCGTCAACAATAAAGTATTTCGCATTGACTCCATACATATTTCCCCAAATAGTTATGGCGAACGAGGGGTTAGTTATATAAACCTGATCAAAACGCACACAATCTCCTCAAGTCCTTCTGTCGTCTGATTGATAATTTATTATTTTTATTATTAAGTGTAATTGTACAAACGTCCTCCTTCAGCTCGAGCTTCACGAGTCTTTCTGCTGTCAAATCTGCACTGATTTATTAAAGTAAACGCAAGAATAACTTTATATTGTTAGTAATATTTCAACTAGACTGAACCAGCTTCGCTTTACTTGATTATCCATAATTGTTTTTGAAAATCACGAGTATTAAATATGATCACCAGGCTTTTGAGGAAGGTTTATTTGTTCATCTCCCAATTGTATTATATATTTTGAAACTACAGAGCTTTGATCATAAAACTAAGCATTTAAATAATCTTGCTAAAACATATTATTGGTAGATATTGATATTATATGCATTTTATGTATACCCGCTATAGCTGTTATAAAGCTCAGAATTTCATATAAATATCAGCATTTGCACCAAATTGCCTATTTTTACTCTGAATAAAATGAAGACTATATGATAACTATATCAGACTATATGAGCCATAAAACCCTGATGTATCTAAAGACACATTTAGATGTCTAAAGATTCAATAACCTGTTCTATATTAAAAAAAAAACACAAGATTTTTTGACTATTTCAGACTTTAAAGGGTTAAATTGTTACACATCACCTTTAATTCAGATCTCAAATGCAGTTTACATGCATTAATTGTATATTTGTAGCAATAAAACAACAACTAAAGCTCACAAAACCTGGGAATTTGAAATAAAAGTTGGTATTTTCTGAAATCATAACCACGATGGCTTTATTAACTGTTGAAGACTTTGCATATTTCTCCTGCGCCAGTGGGCACGTACCGTCAGGCTCGATGGACACATGTACATGATGTAATGGAGAAGAACTTACGATAGTGAACCCGTGGACGCTCTGGACTGCCTCTTACTCTTCAGAGCTCGTAGTTTATCGCCTTGCGTGAGACCGCCACACTCTTCATCTTCCTCAGTGTGCTGAAGAAATCAACACATCTGGTTAAAAGGCTGGTTTAATATCTTTTTCACAAGATGTAAAATAAGTTTCTGATGTCCCCAGAGTGTGTGTGTGAAGTTTCAGCTCAAAACATCCCACAGTTATTTTTCATAGCATGTTAAAAGTCACTTTTTGATGGTGAGCAAATATTTTTGTGTGTGTCCCTTTAAATGCAAATGAGCTGCTGCTCCCGGCACAGAGGGGCGGAGCTTCAAGAGCTTGTGAGTGTGCGTGCATGTGAGTGAGTGTGTGTGTGTGCACGTGTGTGTGTGTGTGTGTAAGCAGCTCCGATTACCTCACACAGACACGCACTGGAAATTTAAAAAAACGTTTAGCCTTTTATGTTTAAACTGGAGTCGGATAAAGATGTAGAGACTCAAGAAGAAGAGACAACAGAAGCAACAGGACATTTCTGAATGTTAGTTGCTGAATTTATGTAGCTGACGTGTAGTTAACGATCTTCTAGTCATTGATTAGCATATTCTGTCATGATAATCTATAAATCGCGCTCCCAGGGGCGGAGTTTATGTAAATTTTAGGGTTTGTGATGTCACTAACCCATGAAGAAGCTCATTGTAGTTCCTATCAGCCGTTTGTTGTAGTTCTTAAAAAGCGATTTCAGTAAAAGTAAATATCTCCCTTTTCTTTGAACTTTGAGCGTTGTAACTTTGCAGATGATGTTTATGCTCAAACAGCAACATTACACACTAACTAAAGTTAAAGTAAAATCATAATTAACCCCAATTATTTGCCATTAAGGCGAGACACGGCAGGCAAAAACATCGTTTTTTTTTTCACTGGTCCATTTTGAGATTTTGGGCTATTTGTCTTCAATAACATGTCTTCTTTCAGACTTGAGGTGAAAAAAAATTCCAAAATACACATTTAGGTGTTTATTTTACTACACTTTGTCCATTTGCGTCTGTAGATTTCTCCTAAATTCAACAAAAAGTTGTCGTTATATATCAACATGCTGCTCTGCGATCGCTATCTGCACCCTGTCATCACACACACCGTTGGAAAGCTCTCTTTCTCCTGTTCAACGCTGTCGGATCCAAATATGGTCATTTCCTTTTTATCAGCAACCAATCGTGAAAGTAAAATGGGCATTTAACTCTAAAACCGAAATCTCATTGGCTGGTGTCAATTTCTGACAACGTGATTGGTTCAGATGCATCACGTGACGCGCTCTGACATTTAGATGTGTGTTTTTGACTCTTTTTCTGTTCATTTGAAGGCCATAAATGCTGTGTTATAAGTTGTAATGTGATTTAGTTGGTTTGTATTGTTGGTGCTGATGATTTGATAAGATATTGTGTCTGTAAATAGTTGTTTCCACTAAAAAAAGTATTAATTTTTACATTACAAATCTTTAAATGCTGTTTTCTCAAAATGAGTATTTTGTCATTCTCCAGTAGAAACTTCTCAGCCTGTGTAGCACCTATGTACACCAAACTTTCCAGTTATACACTTAGCAGTATTCTGAAGATATTTTCAGAGGGATTTGTTTATAAATCATTTCTGGCCTGATTTATGTGACTTTTTAATAAAAAAAATATGGCGAGAATTGATTTTTTAAGGCTATGGACAGTATATTTTGATTTCCTAGGTAATGAAAGCATATATCCTGAAATCCCTCTGAAATTCTTTTTTCATCTTGTGTGTGAACAAAATGAAAAAATAATTTTGCACCTGGCTTTATCATATGGTCAGATCTATCTACCGAAAATATATGCAAAATTGTGCATATTTAACGAGATAATGCCTAATTTGCATAATTAAACATACAAATTTCAAAAACTTGTAATACATTTTTTTAATATACTTGCATAAGTAATCAACTGAGAAAGTTTCATGATGATATCTATTATTTTAAAAAAATACCCTATTCACCTGTAGTGTCTCGCCTTAAAGCAACAAAACGTTATGTTGTTGGTCAAACACACACATTAACTGAATTGTAAGTGTAGTTCCTCACCGTTTCAGTGGCTGTTTTTCTCTGTGAAATGTTCTTGTTGGTGCCATTGATGGAAATATCTTCCACTCCGGACAGGATTCCGGCCACCGCCGCTTTACTCGAGCCGTTTTCCTGCTGTTTTACGTGTTGGCGGTACAGATCGCCCTCCGCCCAGAGACTCGACTGCTTTCTGACAGATTCAGAGGTGTATACATTAGTATTAGGCTCAGATTGGTATATACATTACTGGTCAAATTATGGAATAATGAAGATTTTTATTGTTTTTGAAAAAAGTTTCTTTTGCTCAACAAGGCTGCATTTATTTGATCAAAAATATAGTGAAAAAATGTTAAATATTTTTAGAATATAAATCAGCTGTTTTCTATGTGAATATATAGTAAAGTGTAATTTATTCCTGTGAATTTTCAGCATCATTACTCCAGTCTTCAGTGTCACATGATCCTTCAGAAATCACTATAATATGATGATCTGATGCTCAAGAAACATTTATGATTATTATCAATGTTGAAAATATTTCAGTGGAAACCACGATACAATTTATTTTCCAGGATTTTTCGATGAATATAAATTTCAAAAGAACAGCATTTGTAACATTTAAATGTCTTTACTGTCACCTTTGATCAATTTCATGCATCCATGCTGAATAAAAAAAATATTTTTTTTTAACCTTACCCAAACTGCCATAAAAATCTGAACTGTTTTCAATTTATGATAATAATCATAAATGTTTCTTGAGCATCAAATCATCATATTATAGTGATTTCTGAAGGATCATGTGACACTGAAGACTGGAGTAATGATGCTGAAAATTCACAGGAATAAATTACACTTTACTATATATTCACATAGAAAACAGATGATTTACATTACTATAATATTTCACTATTTTACTGTATTTTCTATCAAATAAATGCAGCCTTGGTGAGCAAGCATTAATCTAAATTAAGGTACTCCAAACTTTTGACCGGTACAATATCTACATTTCTGTGGATTAAAGCGTTTGCAGAATCACCCACTCTTCAACAAAGTTCTGTTGAGGTCCGATGACTGATCCGGGTCTGCAGATCCTGATCCACGCGATGGCTTCGGCCGCAGTCAGTCTGAAGTGCTTCATCATGTAACAGCCAATCAGAGTCCCTGTACGGCCCAGACCCGCTGAAACACACAGTGGTTACACGTTAACATCTCTACTTCATGATATTAAAAACTCGACTTACTGCTGCCCAGGAAGATGTACTGATAAACAGCCATTTAAAATTAAACAAACAAATAAAAGCAGCTTTTATATGGGGACAATTTTAAATATATGGAGCTACACTGAAAGCATATTAGCGGAAATATTTAATAAACAAACAAGCACTGTGAATCATTTTCCGAATGACACGTTTTCACATGTACAAATTCTGATAACAACCTGACATATAAACATGCAAAGTTTACATGCAAATCAATAAACAACTCAGGAAAGATACTGTACAGGCTTTATCAATGTAGGAATTTTTTTTTTGCATATGACGTTTATCGCAAAGTCGTGATGTTGTTTCTGGTCTCATTGACTTCCATAGTATATATTTTTTCCTACTATGGAAGTCAATGGGACCAGAAACTGTCTGCTTACTGATATTCTTCTAAATATCAGAAAATCGGCTGAATAGATTTGAAAATGTTAAACTCAACTGTTTAACTCTGGGGGAGTTGTAAAATTAGCCTATTTCCAAAAAAAGTGGAGTATCCCTTTAACAGTGACATGCTGAGTATCTTTAAAGTATCAAGAAAAGTATCTTTTCTTGTTTTAAATCATTTTAAATATAAATATTCTGAAATATCTGAAAATATCAATATTGCAAAGATTACTTTTGTTGATACTGATTTCATTTGATTGGTAACAGCCCTATTGTGTCTTATTTTAATAATTGAATTTGATTCAATTCATGAAATTGACATTTAAATTAGAAATTTAATTAGGTTTAAAAAAATGTCTTTAAAAGGTAAAAATCAAATGAAACATTGGAAAAAATGAAGAAAATCAAAAACATTCGGAGTCTCTGTCCAAGTCAGTCCTAAACCTGCCAAAGTACCAATAATAAACACACTCAGCAAAATATTGTCTAATAATCGTTATCGAGAAGATATTGAGATATCAATTGTTGTCAATATCACACACCCCTAGCTCAAATAGCAACATTACACACTAAAGAAAGATGAAGATGGAGAGAAAGTAAAATAAAATAAGCATTTAGTGGCGAACCTTTACAGTGGACGGCGATGGCTCCGTCGGCGCTCTCGCAGATGTTCAGGAACTTGGTGACGATGGCATCATTAGGCGTACTTCCATCTACAAAGAACAGGTCGTGGTGTTTGAAGCCCATGTCTGTGAAACGCTTGGCGTCGTACATTTTCTTGTTGAGCCGGATGATGTTGGTGATGTTGTGCTTCCTGAAGTACGGGAAATACGCTTCAGGGGCATGAAGAGGGTATCCTACAGGGCAAAAAAAGAATAAATGTATACAAATCTGTACATTCCAGACCAGTTTTACACAAGATTACTCAGACTAGTTAAAGGAAAGTTCACCCCAAAATATAAACTCTGTCAGTAATTACTCTCCCTCATGTTGTTCAACCCCGTAAGACTTCCGTTCATCTTCTGAACACAAATGAAGATATTTGTGATTAAATCTGAGAGCTGGGTCACTCCTCCATAGGCTTCTGAGCGATTGAAACTTGAGTTTACATTTTGGGGTGAACTATCCCTTTAAAGAATTAGTTCATTCAGAGTTAAAATGTCCTGATAGTTTACTCCTCATCCACATCATCCAAGACGTTCTTTCTTTCTTCAGTCAGAAAAGAAATGAAGGTTTTTCAGGAAAACACTCCAGGATTTTCTCCATATAGTGACTTCAACTGGTCGAAGGTCCAATGTGAGTTTCAGTGCAGCTTCAAAGTCTCGACACGATCCAGCCGAGAAATAAGAGTCTGATCTACACAAACCAGCGCACATTTAAAACAGAATACACATTTATATACTTTTAACCACTAATGCTGGTCTTGCACGAGCTGTGATGCGACACACATTACATAATCAGGTTGAAAGGTCACGCGTGTTCCGGTTTATAAATGCAGGAAAGGGCGAAAAACTCTTATGTTTATCTTTCAACCTCAAAATCATCTGACATCTTTGTTTTACCTTTCATTTTTTTGGAAATAGTGTTTGAATTAGTCTTTGCACGTTCGCTTTGTCGGTTCTTCCGCCTTTGTCACGCATGATCTTTCAAAGTATTGTGTGTCGCATCACAGCTCGTGCAAGACCAGCATTAGTGGTTAAAAGTTTATAAATGTGTATTTTGTCATAAATGTCGCTGGTTTGTGTAGATCAGACTCTTATTTCTCGGCTGGGTCGTGTCGAGACTTTGAAGCTGCACTGAAACTCACATTTGGACCTTCGACTTGTTGAAGTCCATTATATGGAGAAAATCCTGGAGTGTTTTCCTCAAAAACCTTCATTTCTTTTCTGACTGAAGAAAAAAAAAAAAAGACGAACATCTTGTATGACGTGGAGGAGATGAAATTTTCATTCTGAAGTTTAAGAATGCTTTAAAGTAATGGTATAATGTGAGAACAAGCAAATCCATACACACCATTCTCAATTTTACTCTTCGGATGAGGGCCGCTGAAAGCCAAAAACTTCCCTGGAATGATCCAGTTAAAATCTCCATTTTCTGCTCGCTGGAAAAAATATTAAAGTCACCATGAAATCAAAATGAACAAATGCACATAATGTTTTTTTTTTTGGCAATGTAATCAGAATAAGTTCTCTTGCAGCTTCTCTTCTCTGATGATGTGGGCGGGGCTATAACCTGTCACTCACATGAGATCAGCCAATAGCAAACCACAACCATCCAATCAATTCCTCACATACAAAAAAAAAAAAAAAAATCAAGCCCCGCCCACATTTGTTTCACTTCCCTTTAAAGACGCATCAAATCTGAAGCGTGATATTAAACTTTACTCTTGTACATCAGTGGAAACTCACCTCATAATGCTCATATTCCTCCACATTAAACTGTGAGAAATCCAGCCAGCCGAACTGCAGAGCCTGAAACACAACGCATGCGATCAGTAGGAATAGTGAACACGTCTGATGAAGCCTCAGGATCTGGATTACCTTGTGAACGCCAAGTAGACAGTCCAGAATATTCAGATTGTACATGCAAGTTCCAAAAGACGCATCTCTGTTGAATGAAATGGAAAATGAAGTCACAGATTAACAGAAAAATAGAAATATTTTACTATCACTACACTGTAAAAAAAAAATATGATCACTAAGTTATGACTACATATGTTTTTGCATTGTTTTAACTCATCAAAATAAGTTAAGCAACTCAATTTCAACTTTGTTTATGTTAAACAAGTTTCAACTAATTTTCTTAAGTCAGTTTAATGTAATTTAGGTTGAAATGACTTAAATATCTAAGTTGATTGTACTTAAAAAACCTAAGACAGCAACTTTTTTTTTTTACAGTGTACTGCTTTTTAAATAGGCCATCTCATTCATTTTTATTTTTCCTGAGTTCCACATGCAACTTGTTATGCCAGAAAACTTGATACCTCATAATAACATGCATTTTCTTGAATAATATAGGGGATAAAGTTCAATTATTACCGAAAAGGAAGATACGATGCATTTTGAGAGACAAGAAGGCTGTACGCTTCTTCTGGTGTTTTCTGTAGATGCATTACCTTAAAAAAAAAAAAACAATAGTGAGCCTTCAACATCTGGAAGAACTAGAAGCACAGTTTACATGTTATAATATGTTTGAGCATTTCATCAGACTGCATTTAAATAAATAGGCAAAATAAACAGTAAATATAAAGTTGGACTGGGAAACTCACAGCATAAGAGCCGATCAAATACGCAGCATTGGCTTGT
The DNA here is from genome assembly GCA_036326025.1 of Chrosomus eos. NCBI lineage: Eukaryota > Metazoa > Chordata > Actinopteri > Cypriniformes > Leuciscidae > Chrosomus > Chrosomus eos. Next base: position 37,814,991 of record CM070836.1, on the reverse strand, counting down.
TTCTTTCTGTCCCCACAGGTATAAAACACTATTTTCTTCTTTGCATGAACACAAGACTGTTGGAATAAAAAAAGCACACATTCAAAAGCAAATCTTTGAAATTATTCAAACATTGCATGCTTACATGCTGTGTTTAGTGGAACAGTGCAACGTTGCATTTTATGTGCCAGTATAATGAAGCGTCATTACCTTCAGCTTCTTGTTGAGCTTGCAACAGAAGCGATAAAACATGGCCAGGTTGAGCGGGCCAAAGTCCGCATAGAAGCTGTTCAAATATAAAAATCAAAGAGGTCAATGATAAAGATCTGGTGCAATGCACTGGAAACTATACAGGCTATTCTGATGGTGAGAAACTCAACAAAAATATGTTTTTTGTCTTGATTATGGGATAGTGTGAGTTTTTCTTTCCATTGTTGTATTACACAAAACAAGTTTACATGCATGCATGAATAAAAGCATACATATGTGCATAAATGCATCCATATACATGCATACATTTGTAAACTTATGTATGCATGCATGCATTAATTCACAAATATATGCATGCATAAATTGCATGCATGCATAAATTCAGTCGTGCATGCATGCATAAATTCAGTCGTGCATGCATGCATAAATGCAGTCGTGCATGCATGCATAAATTCAGTCATGCAGCAATATAGATGCATTCATACATAACTTTACAAAAAAAATGGCTCATTGTATGATATAGTGAGAATATGGAGGAAAAAACAGCTTAATTTAATTCAGAGGCCCAAACTGAGCAAAAATATCTACAGCAGATAATTTCATAAAATGCATATAAATATAAATGCTTAGTTTCATAATCAAAACTCTGTAGTTTTAAAACGTATAATGCAGTGCAATACAATGATGATTAAGAGATAAGATAAACCTTCCTCAAAAGCCTGATGATCATATTTGATATTCAGCAAAAAGACAACAAGCTGAAGGTGGGCGTTTTTACAATTACAGGTGAAACTCTAAAAATTAGAATATCGTGCAATAGTTCATGCATTTCAGTAATTCAAATTAAAAGGTTAAACTAATATATTTAGTATATATAACTATATACATATGCATGATTATACTTTTTAAAGGGCCGACATTTCTGTATTTAAAATACTTTTTTTATTGATTTCATGTAATATTCTAATTTTCTGAGATTTTGAATTTGGGGATTACATAAGCTGTAACCATAACTTTTGCACGATATTCCAAATTTCTGACTTTCACCTGTATATTAAAAGGGCATTTCCTTGCTAGAAAAGCCTAAACTATCAATCAAACGACAGAAGGCATGAAGTAGATTGTGTGCAATGATTTTGATCACGTACGAGGACTTATCACTAATCAAATATGATAATGTAGCATTAAGTGTATTAGAATGTCCCTAATAATGAGCTAGACTGTTTTAAAAGTAAACCTCTCTTACTTCTCATAGGAGAGCTCTTCATCTATGCAGAAACAGTGTCTGTCAGGAGAGCTCTTCACTTTCTGATGAAGAAGAGCAAAATACAGCTGATCTGAAAAACACAAAGTGCACATGATTAAAAAAATCTGTAGCCTAATCTCTCACAACATATGCATTTCCACGCGGTTCATTAATGTAAACACGTCTGACTGAATCTATTGGTCCACGAGATTTGAATCCGCATCCCGGAAGTGAGTTAAAAGACAAACAAGTGAATTCACACAGACTAGCAGGACCAAAACTAAAGGACATTTAAAAACAAAAATAAATACGAGCATCACCTTTAATGACCTCGATGCAGTTTGACAGATCGCAGGTTTCTATGAAAACGTTGTTCCGGTGCATTTTTTAATCTTGGTTTAGTTTAATATAATCGCAAACTACATTTACACAACTAAAATAGTCAAATTTTCGTCGACGCTTTATGGAGAAATCGAAATTATGCGACAAGAAGGTAAAAATGCTTAACGTTTACGCGTCGAACTTGAATTAAAAACTAAGATAAACTATAACAATGTATCCTCTTGCTCCTGAAGTCAAGTCCGAATAAAGTTCAATGCCGTTAAAGCCAGAGCGACGTTAAAAGCTTTTCTCGGCACCTGATTGGTTCACAATCGCACCGCTGACACGTCAATCACAACTAGGCCCCTCCTTACAGAATTTAAACGGTAGAGCAGGGAATATTCGAGGCGCCGATTGGTCAAAATAACTATCTTTAGGATTATTCGTAGTGTTTCTTTGTTTTAAAACACATTCCCCTCATTTTCATGACTGTAACGTAAACCAAAAACTTAAATTGCAAAGTAAGTAGGCACATTTGTTGTATAGTCTATAATTTATGCAGAATAAAAACATTTTCCGGGACCTGATTGGTTTACAAGCGTACCCCTGACACGTCAATCACACTAGGCCCCCTCCCTCCACAGAATTATTAAACTAAACGGCAGGGAATATTCGACTCTGATTGGAACGCTGCCCAAGCCGTTGCTAGGAGAGAAGCGTCGATTGGCCAATAGGATTTCATTTTTTTTCGCTTTGATTTACTATTTATTACTAATTTTCAGTGATTTACATTCAGCGAACAGAACAAAGAAGATCATTCAGCCCGTGAACAGGCAAAAATTAGTAGTTAATAGTGATGTTTTAATTACTCTCATATATAACCAGCGTTAATCTCCATATAAACAGCAGTTTAAGTCTGATGTGATCGCATGTTTTGGTGGCAAAAAGCTCCAAATTAACCCCTGACAGGATTTATAACACACTACTTTATGGTTGGTTCTACTTTTTGAGATGATTATGACAGCGTCTGCGGTTTGTTTACCTGTGATATGAACGTAAATCTCGCTCTTGGACTCCGTCTGGCCGCTCAGAGAAGCGCAGAGTCTTTTCCTCGACTCGCTCCGTCGCTCGCTCTTGCGCTTCATACTCCTCTAGGCATGCAAAGATGGCGTTTCAAACGGGAATGTGCGGTGAAAGTGCGTTATTTTGCATAGTCCAGCTCGTAACAGCTCCATGCGCTGCAGACCGAAGTATATTTGAGCCAGTTGTCCTGCGAGTGACGTATGGAGGAAGGCAAGTTTCTAAAAGCCGTCCGAGTGACGTCACTGCGCCACCATCCTGCTGCCCAACATACGGGCACTGGCAGAACTTTAACCCGTCACGAAACACTCTGAGATTGGATTTTAGGATTGTTTGTATTGTGTTTTTATGATTTCATCTAATTCTTATAACTGTAATGTAAAAAATAATAATATTAAAATTAGTTTTATCCTAAAATTGTTAGAAAACCAAAGCCATATTTTATCTAAACAAGTTGTGTTGCAACTTGCAAATATAAAGTTGTATGCAAAAATGTAACGTAACGCTTTCGAATGATGCCTAATTTATGATGATTATTACTAAAAATGTGATTCGAGCAATAAAATCCCTTACTGGGACAGTGACAGTTAACAGACATACAGAATGTATGCATAATAGGATTGTTGTATATTAGTCTACAATGTATACAAATTTAATTTTCTTATTTCTTATCACTGAGTTTGGGGATGAAACTTAAACTGGACATATATGGATCTGGATATAAATGTATATACATGCATGCAGATAGTGAAAGAATAGATGTATAACTGCTTCTGCATAACTTCTGCATACATGCATGCATGCATACATACATTAATGCATGCATTCATTCATACATGCATATACATACATAAATACAAACATGCATGGCATGCACACATACATACATGCACGCATATATACAAACATGGAGATAGGGGGACCTCAAAATTTAGTATTGTGGGTTTGGTAAGGGCTGACTTGTGGAAGAGATTGAGAGAAAAGTGGAGTGATGATGAGGATGCACACTCAGACTTGAGTGAAAAGACACCAGGATTTCTGCAGCGGACTGGTGTAAAGTACATACTGCAAGAATAGGTGTATATCTGCTTCACTCCAGTAGGGGCGAAATAAAGACACCAAAGATGGAATATTTTAGCTTACTTCACTCCATTAGGGGTGGAAAGACACTAAGCCAGGGGTTGCTATCACAAACTGAGGATCTCAAACTCTTCCATGCATTATATTTGAGCTATTAGTTAAATAAGACATATGCTCTTCTTTTTTGTGAATGTGCACATGCATATTGTATTGATATTTATTGTATTTCATTTCATTTTATTATCTTATTTCTATATGTGTGTATGTTTTGTTTCTGCAAATTTCTCTTCTGTAAAGCACTTTGTAAACACTGTTATTAAAAGGTGCTATATAAATAAAGCTTTACTTGCATACATATACAGTATATACATTTTTTATTGAAATTCAAGACATAATATAAAACAAATTGTAATTTAGGACAGAGATCAAAGCAATGGTCCTCAGCAGTGGAATGGCTTGTTCCTATCCAACATAAATATAATATAAAAAACATATAATACAACGATATTGAGCTATTATAGTTCAAACAAAGACCAGTGTTGCAGTATAACAGCTACAAGCATAGAGTGCACATCTATCATGGCATATATAAATATATTAGATATCAATGATTTTAGAGCGATTACTGAAGTCCACTGTGTGAAGACCGCTAACTGAAGCAACCAGTTGATTGGCATGTGGTCTAACCGATTCATGTCAAAATGGGCAAAATGAACCTCTGGACCTGTGAAATAAAACAATAAATATTAAGATATGGTGAAGATATAGAAATAACAGTATTTTATTTAGAAAACTCGTCACCTGGGCCTACAATAAGGGCTCCTCCTTGCTGCACCGGGTCTCCTTGAAAGTCAAAAGCAGGGCTGGTCATGGCGCGCCACAGACTCCTCAGACTGCCAACGAGGAGACTGGATTTCACATGTGGACTGTTGGAAGCTACAAATGCAGATGAAAATAGCTATGTTGCGAATTTAACCCATGCACATAATTGGAAAAATGCATAAAACATTTTTGCATGCGAATAAAGCAGTTTCCATCCCATGTGTTCAAGAGAACAAAATCATCACTTCCTGGGAAATTGGTGCAAAATATCGTATCTGTAATAAAAGTTGCTGCAATTTTTCTTTTTCATGCGTGCATATATGTATGTGTGCAAGCATATATATATATATATATACACACATGTATGAATGTATGTATATGCATGCATGTTTGAATGTATGTATATATGTATTTATGCATGAATGTTTGATTGTAGGCATTTCTCTTTTTCCCTCCATCATAAATGAGTGTGTCTCAGAGCGTCAGACGAAACACAATAAACGCTGTCATGTTCTCTTGCGTTCGGATGCTTCTGGAGGGAATTACATCAAATCATTCTGATCAGACTTTGACATTTGAGATGCTGCGATGCTATTGGTCCGCTGGTTAGTCCAGTTATCCAATTACAGCTGAGGCAAAGACCCATCAGGTTTTTGATGGATTTATTCAGTAAATGTGTTTCCATTGTAGTTTATTCGCATGTCTTCTTATCGGATGAAACAATAATCCACCTCAAGAAGTTTTTAAGGCACTTTTTTTTAATTTATGCGCATCTTGTTTCCATCCAGCGATATGCCAAACATGTGCGTAAAAATAGGTAGATGGAAACATATAGCTACTGATTAAAATAAATGCACATTTATTTTAAACCAATCATTCTTTGGAATGCTAATCTAACAGAAAGCAGGATAAATATACAAAAAGTGCATTAGAGGAGAGAAAAAAAGGCATGTTATGAATAAAAACATTAGGAGTCCAATAGTTGAATACATTTCTAAATCAGCTTCATGAATCTTACGTGTTTCCATGTATGTCTCTCCTCTTCTCAATCCAAGTCTTTTATAAATCTGTCTCTCTGGATCTACATATATTTCATGAGGATAGCCAGTCAGAGAGCAGAACCCCTACAACATAAAGAGAAAGAGTTATGATTTTGTGTCATAACAATAATTAAAAAACGCACTCAAGGCTAGAAAGAGAGTGTTGTGAATCAAACTGATACATTGGTTCTGATGACTATTAAAGGTGCTATATAATCAAAACAATGTTGCATGTTATTTTCATTATTTATTTTCTCTCATATTTGTAGCTTAACATTAATAAACACATCCTACCTCGATATGAGAACACGACGACTGTCCAATCACTACCAATCTGACATTCGATTCCTACATTTGTTGAAGGAGAGAAAAGATACATTGTTTCAGTAACACTTTATAATAAGGTTAATTAGTAACATTAGTTAATGCATTAACTAACATGAACTAACAATGAGCAATACATTTGTACAGTATCTATTAATCTTTGTTTATTTTAGTTAATCCAGCTGTTCAATGTTAGTTCACAGTGCATTAACTAATGTTATTTTTTTCTATACAATGTCTTTGTATAGAAAATGTTGAAATTATTACATTTACAAATTAAACATTTGTTACAGTATCTATTAATTTTCTTAATTTAAAAATCCAGCTGTTCAATGTTTGTTCATGTTAGTTCACAATGCATTAGCTAATGTTAACAAATACAACCTTTGTATAGTAAATGTTGAAATTATTATTAAGATTAATACATGCTGTAGAAGTACCGATGTTACATAATAAACCTTATTGTAAAGTGTTACCATTTTTTTTTTTTTTTTCAAATATATGCAGCAATATTTTATTCTAACCAAATAATACGATCACTGACACATATTTGATAAAAACAAAACAGAAGTGCTGGAAAATTTCTCACCTGCAACATATGCTGAGGTATTTTGCCCAAATCCTCCACATATTCTTTGCATGTGTAGCACAAGAAGTTCTGAAAAATATTTGAGAAGCACAATCAGAATGACATCTGCACACACACACACACACACACACACACACACACACACCAGCTGTCATGAGTTTCTCACCCGCACGAAAACGATGATCGCTTTGCTGTGTTGATGCAAACTGCTGAAGCTCTTACACACCCCGTGTCGATCATAAACCCAGCACTCGCTGACATCAGACACACACAGATCGTGTGTGTTATTCTCCTGATGTCCAGCACGAGCGAGCTGATCCTGCTGAGTTATCGGGAAAACGGGAGCCATTTTTAGGGAAGTTTGCTTCGCCACGCCCATTCCTGCTGGATCATGCACAAATAAAGGCAACCCGCTCATATGCATTCATTTATGACATTATTTCTGATTCAGTGTTGGGGAAAGTTATTTTTAAATTTAATGCATTACATGTGTTATACTCCCTAAAAAAGTTGCCGAACTAATTCCCTTGAAAAATTTATGAAACTCAGATATTTTGTTGTAAATTTAAAAAGTAATGCATTACTTTATTATTATTATTATTATTATTATTATTATTTTTAATGCATTAGGCTACTTTATAGTCACTTGGAAAAGCAATCTGACAACACTCTCCATTATTCCCATTCCAAACATTTTAGCGGAATAGTAACATTGTTTCCAGCAGAATAAAAACATTTTAAAAGATAATTGCAACTTTTTATCTCACAATTGCAAGTTTACACCCAATGTCCAATTCTAAGGGGAAAAAAATAATCACTTTATATCACATAATCAATCAAAAATAATCAATATCACAATTTTTTACCTTTATAACACGCAATTGCAAATTTATATCATGCAATTCTGATACCAGAATAAAACATTTTAAAAGATAATTGCAACTTTTTATCTCACAATTGCAAGTTTACATTTTTCAATTTTGACTTTTTTCCTCGTAATTGCGTGTTTATATCTCGCAATTCTGATTTATAACATGCGATTGTGAGTTTATATCTTTCAATTCTGATATATATTTTTATTTTCTTTGCAATTGCGAGTTATAAAGTCCAATTCTAAGGGAAAAAAATAATCACTTTATATCACATAATCAATCAAAAAGAATCAAAATCAATAATTTTTTTCCTTTATAACACGAAATTGCAAATTTATATCATGCAATTCTGAGTTTATATGTAGTTGATGACTTACATGTAAAACTGCGAATTGGTAACATATTGGGAACCATCATTATTATTATTATTATCCATGGACACTGGTAACAATGATCAAATTTCATCTTTATGTGTGAGTGAGTGACAAATAAAATAACTGTATATGACTCATTAAAATCGAATCATTCGAACCGATTCGTTTAAATGCATCTCAACTCTGCGTTAGTGACGTCACGAGGTGTACAGTACGAAAGCCCACACATAAGGAAATAAAAAGCACCATTTAGTAGCCCAAAAAGGTCGAAATTGTGACTTTAACAGTCGAAATGATTACGGAATAACATTGTAATCTCATAATTTCTCATAATTACTTTTTATCTCATAATTATACCCTTTTAGATCATAATTCGATGTAGTATGTCGCAACGTTTTGTCATATTTCCGACATATCATGTCATAATAATTTTGACTTTAATTTTATAATTATAATTTACCTTGTCATAATTTCTATTTTTATTCCATAATTATTATTTACCAGAGCAGGTTTTTTCTTCCTTATGTGGCGTAATTTTTTTTTAAATAAAAACCTGTTTGCGAAAGTTTGCTGATGTCCAGAGTAGACCGCTTTTATGTTGATATTATTACTAAAAAAGTAACATGATATCGAATCCATCCTGTTACAGTACAAATATTTACATCAAGTGTGTATTCGCAAGTGTGCAAGTGTTATATTTGTATTAAACGAGTTCCCTTTAAAGTACGGATGATGATTGGACCTCCGCTTCTAACTGACGTTTCGCCTGGCGAATGAACAGCCACTCTCGTCTCGAGCTGTGGGCGGGATTTCCTCTGTTATTTGAAATCCGGAAGTGTTTTGAAACATTCTAGCAGGTTGACACAGCAAGCGCGCGTCTGCGGTGCGTTCGCTACGCTTCTGTTTCTGTTTCGCGCGGATTATGAGAGCGCGGGAAGGAGGTGCTGAGGGTCGCGCGAGCTGGTGAGGTTTGGCGCGTTTTTTTATGGCAGTTATTCAGTCTTGGTTGTTTTCTCATGAGGGAGTTCAATGGCGTCGTCCGCCACTATCACTCAATGAAACACAACAACACTCGGTCAGCAGCTCCACACAGCCGTGTGTAAACAGTGACATTCATTTGGGAATGTTTATATGGTCCCTGCTGAGCCATAACACATTATAGCAGATATCTGAAAATATGCTGGTCTATACTCATTATCCATACAAAAAGTAGCCTACTTGGTTATGGTATAGATGACACTGATATATATATACATAGTATACTGATTTTAATATATACATAGTATATACTATATATATAGTACAGATGGATTACCATGTTCAGGGTATTTGCATTAGTTAAAAACCCAATGGTATTATCATCTTGGCATTGTGTCTATAAAACAATAGTAGATGGACAGACACATAAAGCATTGACCTTCCTCTTCCTCATCTGTGTGTCTGCAAGGTATTCAGTGACTTCTGTGTGTGTTTCCTTGTTTCTGAGTAAAGTGCAAATCTGAAAAATGTGTTTGAAAGGATTTTCATGTTCTGTCAGTCAGAATCAATCTAGGACTTAAACCCCAATGCAACAGACATAAACTTTACTTTGATATGACTTTGTTTACATGTCAAAATCTCGTTTTCAGTGCTTATTTAGTCCTGAGCTAAATGTGAAATCTGATTGAGGAAGCGACACTGATCTAGATTGGAAGGAATAATGAAATTGACAATTTTTTCTGTCATTTGAGCTGCAAAAATGACTGTTGTCAAACATGTTTCCCAAACACTCCCCCTGTCTGTCGCTCAAACACATAAGCCACGCCCCAAACTCCCTCCATTGGTTGATTAAGTCAGAAGTTGACAAGTGTTGCTGATCAATGTCACAATGTAACACTCGTTCAAACCGATGAACACTGTTATTTATAATTCAGTGTTCACATGTAGTCATAATTATGAGATAATTCTCTCATTCATATACTCTCACATTATAGTTATTATATGCTTTTGCAAAATACAGAAGAACTAAGAAAGTAAAAAAAAAAAACTGGCTAAAATAAATCTTTTACTTTTCAACTTTTCTTTTACATTTGACTTGATTTTAATGAGTCACTTTTAGTGCTTTTTATATTTGATTTCAAAGCAACAGATTCAATAATGCAAATTTCATCAAAAATGTAATCACATATGAGAAATTAAATTATGCTGTAAAGAAGCTAGTATTATTCAGTTTAAATCATTCAGTGCAGTTCAATAACAGCGTGAAGTTAATTATGAAACAAGTAGGCAAATATTTTATAGAATTGTACATGTACTTATTTTACTTAATTATTTTTTGTCTAAGTTTGTTTTCATTATGTTGTACTTATGATATAATGTTGTTAAATGTTTAATGTGTATCTGCCATGTAATAGTTGGTGATGCTGATATGGCAATACACTCAAATGCTATTAAATCAATTATGAATTGAGTTCAATTCAGCTGTAAAGCAGCTCTACAGAATATAATGTTTTTTGCACTTCTTGCTCTTGAACTCAAATACTACATCAATTATGAAGTGAGTTCAATTCTCAAATTATATAGTATTATATATATTATATAAATTATATATAATACAGAAGAACCATGAAAATCAGAAAAAAATATTACAAAGCAGCTTCACAGCAATAAAACGATTCAATAATGCAAATTTAATCAAATATGAGAAATTCAATTCTGCTGTAAAGAAGTTCAATGTTGATTCAATGCTGTTCAATAACAGTGTGTTTATCTGTAAAGCAGCTCTACTGAAGATAATACATGTTTTTGCTCTTAGTAAATGTTGAAATTAATATTACTAAGATGAATAAATGCTAGAGAAGTATTGTTTATTGTTAGTTCATTTTAACTAAGGTAGTTAACTAATGAACCTTATTGCAAAGTGTTACCCAAGTTTTAAAGTACATTTTCTAAAGTCGATCGACGTGAATCATCATATTTTCTCCAAAAATTGTTACAGCCTAAAGAAAGAAAATTCTGTTCAAGCCACTGGCATTTGACTTGATTTTAAGTCGAGTCACATTTATTTATATAGTACTTCTTGCACAGGAATAAACAGATTCAATAATGAAAATTTGAGAAATCCTTTATTCAACACAATGTTGATTCAATGCAGTTCAATAACAGCGTGAAGTTCATCAATTATGAATTTGGGTTCAATTCAGCTGTAAAGCAGTTATTCACAAGTACAACATGATGAAAACAAACTTCGTATTCGTTCTCATCTTCTCTTCATGCATGTAATTTCTCTTTCTCTCTTGAATTCAGAGTCGATCGACGTGAATCATCATCATCTATATGGGCCATCTCTTCTCCAAAAATGGTTACAGCCTGAAGAAGAAAACACGGAAGCTGCGCAAGAAGAAGCGGAGGAGGAACTGCTTCCTTCAGGGTCCCTGCATGCTGTGCTTCATCGTCCACGGCCCCAGCGCGAGCATCGAGGACGACTGGCCCTTCGAGGCGGCCAAACTCGCCGAGCGCTACGTGTCGCTGAGCTCGCCGAGGAGTGCGCCGCGTTCCTCCTGTCTCCGGGAGAGCTGGGCATCTGGGAAGGCCAGGGCCGGGGTCTGCTGTCCGCCAAGCTAATCGGGCCCCCGGCGCTCTTCTGCGTGGACTATTCGGAAATGGTGTGCAAGCGCAAGTGTGCTGATCTGCAGCGGTGTTCGCCCCGCAAGCAGCCGCGCTGTGCCTTCCAGGAGCCCATGGAGAACGAGGAGCGAGGAGACGCCGGGGCTCCCGAGAGCCAGTGTTTGCTTCACCCGTCGTCGTCGTCTTCTCCTTCGGACGGGTCCGGTGTGGCGTGGCGTACGGATGCTAGCGGTGCCGCCGACGCCTCGTCCTCATGCTCCTGCCAGCTGACCCAGAACGAGGGATCGGAGGAGGGAAAGAGCGCAGAGAACACAGACACGTCACACGTTAACCAGCTGCCATCCTCCATACTGCTCAAGGTCGGTTTAAAAGTGCTTCTGTCCATCATAAGTAGGGGTGTGCGATTTTATCGATTCTGCGATATAAATCGATATTTTTTCCCCCAAGAAAGTATCGATTTTTAAGCCGCGAGTATCGATATATAAGTCCCATTCAACCCCCCGTGTTTAACTTTGCTCGTCAAGGGGCCGTTCACATATCGTGTCTTTTGCGCGCTCAAGTTCGTTATTTCAAATGTAGGCGTGCGGCAAGCGCGCTCATAATTGAAGCAACGCGCTCATTTTCTCCAGACGCAGCGAGATGAAAACACCTCAACTTTTCAGAATGGCGCAAGCGCACCGTGACCGCAGTTCATGTGACAAGAACCAACCATCAGCTTCACCCTTTCCATAACAACATTATAAGCTCGGTCAACATGAAGCATGGGGGTGCACCCAAACACTACGGTTGTTTTTCTTTTCTCGTAGATAAATCTTGTAGCAGAGCTATAGCAAGCGTTTTTAGGTCATGGTTGCTTAGCAACGACAGACGCCACGGGAAAATCGGACCTAATTTTACTATTAATAATAAAAGATAAGCTAATGTGCATGTAAATGTCTGTAATTTATCTTTTTTGACTCATTCTTTTTATAAAAATGATTTAAAGGCTGAAATATGTGAGGTTTATCTTTTTATAAAACCTTTTTTCTCAAAACTTTATTTGCACTTTTTAACTCTCCATTGTTAATTGCAATACTGCACTTTATTTACTTTTCAAAGGCTTGCAAGCTACAGTTTGCACTGTTTCAATAAATGGAACTAATTTTCTAAACACATCTTTAATTCATTTTGTCCAGCATGCAAGCTGTAGACTCTGTCCAGTCAGAGACATATATTGTGTAATTGATGTTTTTAGTTTTCAGTTCAATTAATTCAATCCAAGTAAATGGAACACTCACAAGATGTCACCAAAATCACTCTGTCCCCTTTAAATCTTTCAGAAAATGATGTAAGTGTATCGAATAATATCGGATCGTATCGAATCGTATCGTTGGCTGAATATCGTGATATATATCGTATCGTGAGCTGAATATCGTGTATCGTATCGTATCGTGAGATTAGTGTATCGCTACAGCCCTAATCATAAGTGCATCTGTCTATCATAAAAGTGCATCTGTCTATCATAAAAGTGCATCTGTCTATCATAAAAGTGCATCTGTCTATCATAAAAGTGCATCTGTCCATCATAAAAGTGCATCTGTCTATCATAAAAGTGCATCTATACATGATAAAAGTGCATCTGTCCATCATAAAAGTGCATCTGTCCATCATAAAAGTGCATCTATCCATCATAAAAGTGCATCTGTCCATCATAAAAGTGCATCTGTCCATCATAAAAGTGCATCTATCCAACATAAAAGTGCATCCGTCTATCATAAAAGTGCATCTATCCATCATAAAAATGCATCTGTCCATCATAAAAGTGCATCTGTCCATCATAAAAGTGCATCTGTCCATCATAAAAGTGCATCTATCCATCATAAAAATGCATCTGTCCATCATAAAAGTGCATCTATCCATCATAAAAGTGCATCTGTCCATCATAAAAGTGCATCTATCCATCATAAAAGTGCATCTGTCCTTCATAAAAGTGCATCTGTCCATCATAAAAGTGCATCTGTCCATCATAAAAGTGCATCTGTCCATCATAAAAGTGCATCTATCCATCATAAAAGTGCATCTGTCCATCATAAAAGTGCATCTGTCCATCATAAAAGTGCATCTATCCATCATAAAAGTGCATCTGTCCATCATAAAAGTGCATCTATCCATCATAAAAGTGCATCTATCCATCATAAAAGTGCATCTGTCCTTCATAAAAGTGCATCTGTCCATCATAAAAGTGCATCTGTCCATCATAAAAGTGCATCTGTCCATCATAAAAGTGCATCTATCCATCATAAAAGTGCATCTGTCCATCATAAAAGTGCATCTGTCCATCATAAAAGTGCATCTATCCATCATAAAAGTGCATCTGTCCATCATAAATGTGCATCTGTCCATCATAAAAGTGCATCTGTCCATCATAAAAGTGCATCTTTCCATCATAAAAGTGCATCTGTCCATCATAAAAGTGCATCTGTCCATCATAAAAGTGCATCTATCCATCATAAAAGTGCATCTATCCATCATAAAAGTGCATCTATCCATCATAAAAGTGCATCTGTCCATCATAAAAGTGCATCTGTCCATCATAAATGTGCATCTGTCCATCATAAAAGTGCATCTGTCCATCATAAAAGTGCATCTATCCATCATAAAAGTGCATCTATCCATCATAAAAGTGCATCTGTCCATCATAAAAGTGCATCTGTCCATCATAAAAGTGCATCTGTCCATCATAAAAGTGCATCTATCCGTCATAAAAGTGCATCTGTCCATCATAAAAGTGCATCTGTCCATCATAAATGTGCATCTGTCCATCATAAAAGCGCATCTGTCCATCATAAAAGTGCATCTTTCCATCATAAAAGTGCATCTGTCCATCATAAAAGTGCATCTGTCCATCATAAAAGTGCATCTGTCCATCATAAAAGTGCATCTATCCAACATAAAAGTGCATCCGTCTATCATAAAAGTGCATCTATCCATCATAAAAATGCATCTGTCCATCATAAAAGTGCATCTATCCATCATAAAAATGCATCTGTCCATCATAAAAGTGCATCTATCCATCATAAAAGTGCATCTATCCATCATAAAAGTGCATCTGTCCATCATAAAAGTGCATCTATCCATCATAAAAGTGCATCTGTCCATCATAAAAGTGCATCTGTCCATCATAAAAGTGCATCTTTCCATCATAAAAGTGCATCTATCCATCATAAAAGTGCATCACGCCTTCTGAAGCGAAGCCATATGGAAGTGTAAGAGAAATATCCATATTTAAAACTTTTTAAAGAACTATTTCATAGTTTGCGGCCAAATGCACATCGCAGTGGAGTCTGCTGTCAGCTGTAAACGAGGGATCGGAGGAGGAAAGAGTGCTGAGAACACACACTCGTCACTCGTTAACCGGCTCGTTAACCTCCTCCATCCTGCTCAAGCTCTGTGTTTAACGCTCATGTTGAGGATCCTCCCGGACCACAAAATGCTAGTTAATGCTAGTTAATCTTATTGCATTGGACAAAAATGTGCTGACTGTACTCACCCAGAGTCTAACAACTTCCCAAATGTTATTTTTATTTTTTTCACATTGGTCAAAAATGTCTGGCCTACAAAAAAAAAATGCTAATAAATCTCTCATTATGCAACGACATCACCAAATATTGGATTAGATTTGTTTTGTCAACTTGTTTTCTTTCGATTAGTAGCGGTTTTATATTTCTTTTTGGATTTATCTAAGCTTACATACCACAGTTTTTGAGTGAAAAAAGCTTTATTTTTGGATAATTTTGTAAATTTTTCATAAAATATATTTAAAAAAAAAAATCTGTTTATCACGCTAGTGTGCTTTAATTTTTAACCAGGAAATTTGTTTTGAAATGCTTTTATTTTGTACAAAATGGCATAAAGTCACACTTGTGGTGTTCCCGGTCAAAAATGATCGACCTACAAATAAATAGCTTATAAATACTGTTGTTATGCTGTTTTATCACCAAATATAGGATTCAATCTTATTGTCAATGTGTTTTCTTCAAATGAGGACAGGTTTTGTATTTATCTTTTAAACGGATTGATCGTAGGCCTCACTGATTTGAGAATAAAGTTCACTTTTGACCAGGAACACCACAAGTGTTATCGGGTTTTTATGTTTTTAATGCACTGTTTAATGCTCCATTTTGCTTGCTTAACATGTCGTCTTTCAGACTAGTGAAAGAAAACATCTTAAAGGATTAGTTCACTTTTTTAAAAAAACTTTTGCTGATAATTTACTCACCCCCATGTCATCCAAGATGTCCATGTCTTTCTTTCTTCAGTCGAAAAGAAAAGAAGGTTTTTGATGAAAACATTCCAGGATTTTTCTCCATATAATGGACTTCAATGGGACCCAAACGGTTCAAGATCCAAATGACAGTTTCAGTGCAGCTTCAAAGGGCTTTAAACGACACCAGACGATGAATAAGGGTCTTATCTAGCCAAACCATCGCTCATTTCAAAAATAAATAAAAGAGTTTGAGTTTTATAAGCACAAATGCTCGCCTTGCTTTGTTCTGTGATGCACGATCATGTGACGTCACATAATACGCAATTACGCTGAAAAGGTCACGCCTGACGAAAAGGCAGGGTGAAAAACTCCATATCTTCTCCTCTAAGTTCAAAATCATCCGACATCATCGTTGTTTTACCTTTTAACTTCCTTTTTTTGTAAACGGCGTTTGACTTTGTTTGCACGTTCAACTTGTAAACACTGACTTGGTACTTCTGCCGACTTGGCCTTTTCAACGTAATTGCGTATTACGTGACGTCACTGGAACAGAGCAGGGCGAGCATTTGTGCTTATAAAACTCAAACTGTGTTATTTATTTTTGAAATGAGTGATGGTTTGGCTAGATAAGACCCTTATTCATCGTCTGGTGTCGTTTAAAGCCCTTTGAAGCTGCACTGAAACTGTCATTTGGACCTTGAACCGTTTGGGTCCCATTGAAGTCCATTATATGGAGAAAAATCCTGGAATGTTTTCATCAAAAACCTTCATTTCTTTTCAACTGAAGAAAGAAAGACATGGACATCTTGGATGACATGGGGGTGAGTAAATTAGCCTTTCGCCGAGCCCCGCCCCCCTTAGTTACTGTTGCTACGTCCGTCAAACAAATGGTCGAACACGACCAGCGCGACAGATTGCCATGACAGGAATAGGTATACCCGTGCGTGTCAGTGACCTTTTTTGGAGCAATACCTCCGCGATATCCTCCAGATCGAGGCAAAAGTGGTTACAGTATGCAGTGGAGGGATATATTCAAGTTTATAAAAATACGCAATGAAGGAGACACGACTATCGAGGCTAAATGCGAGCCTGATTAACCCCGTGTGTAACGTGTCCTCGGGTGTTTTGAGTGTGTGAGCCGGATTAACCCTGTGTGTAACGTGTCCTCGGGTGTTTTGAGTGTGTGAGCCTGATTAACCCCGTGTGTAACGTGTCCTCGGGTGTTTTGAGTGTGTGAGCCTGATTAACCCCGTGTGTAACGTGTCCTCGGGTGTTTTGAGTGTGTGAGCCGGATTAACCCCGTGTGTAACGTGTCCTCGGGTGTTTTGAGTGTGTGAGCCGGATTAACCCCGTGTGTAACGTGTCCTCGGGTGTTTTGAGTGTGTGAGCCTGATTAACCCCGTGTGTAACGTGTCCTCGGGTGTTTTGAGTGTGTGAGCCGGATTAACCCCGTGTGTAACGTGTCCTCAGGTGTTTTGAGCGTGTGAGCCTGATTAACCCCGTGTGTAACGTGTCCTCGGGTGTTTTGAGTGTGTGAGCCTGATTAACCCCGTGTGTAACGTGTCCTCGGGTGTTTTGAGCGTGTGAGCCGGATTAACCCCGTGTGTAACGTGTCCTCGGGTGTTTTGAGCGTGTGTAACGTGTCCTCGGGTGTTTTGAGTGTGTGAGCCTGATTAACCCCGTGTGTAACGTGTCCTCGGGTGTTTTGAGTGTGTGTAACGTGTACTCGGGTGTTTTGAGTGTGTGAGCCTGATTAACCCCGTGTGTTTTGAGTGTGTGAGCCTGATTAACCCCGTGTGTAACGTGTCCTCAGGTGTTTTGAGTGTGTGTAACGTGTCCTCGGGTGTTTTGAGTGTGTGAGCCGGATTAACCCCGTGTGTAACGTGTCCTCAGGTGTTTTGAGCGTGTGAGCCTGATTAACCCTGTGTGTAACGTGTCCTCGGGTGTTTTGAGTGTGTGAGCCGGATTAACCCCGTGTGTAACGTGTCCTCGGGTGTTTTGAGTGTGTGAGCCTGATTAACCCCGTGTGTAACGTGTCCTCGGGTGTTTTGAGCGTGTGAGCCTGATTAACCCCGTGTGTAACGTGTCCTCAGGTGTTTTGAGTGTGTGAGCCTGATTAACCCCGTGTGTAACGTGTCCTCGGGTGTTTTGAGTGTGTGAGCCTGATTAACCCCGTGTGTAACGTGTACTCGGGTGTTTTGAGTGTGTGAGCCGGATTAACCCCGTGTGTAACGTGTCCTCAGGTGTTTTGATGTGTGTGAGCCTGATTAACCCCGTGTGTAACGTGTCCTCAGGTGTTTTGAGCGTGTGAGCCTGATTAACCCCGTGTGTAACGTGTCCTCGGGTGTTTTGAGCGTGAGAGCCTGATTAACCCCGTGTGTAACGTGTCCTCGGGTGTTTTGAGCGTGAGAGCCTGATTAACCCTGTGTGTAACGTAGGCCTGTCACGATAACAAATTTTGCTGGACGATAAATTGTCCAAGAAATTATCGCGATAAACGATAATATTGTCGATCTGAGACCATTTTCATCTAGAATAATGATAATGGCATAATAATGCACATACACCTTTCAAAATTCAATAAACGTTTATTTCCAAAGACTATTTAACACTGAAAATGGCAGTGCATTAAAAAACATTTTAAATATCCACAATAACAATGAACAAAACAACCAAAAACAATAAAAGCAATGGACTCTCAGTCTCTGTTAACAAAAAAATGCACTTGAATAAATACCAAAAACAATAAATAAAATGGATGTAAACAAAATTGCACTTCAAAAAATAATAAACAATAGGCTCAACATGCATTTCATAACAGGCAAAAAAAGACGGCCCGTCTGTTGTAGCTTCTTTTTTTTTCCCAACTGGGAAAACTGCAACGGATGATTGTGTTTTAGGTGCATGTGCATGTTTGATATGAATAAAAATTATGTTTATTCAGCCAGCTTACATACCCGTATTTTCTTCCTGTTTTCGGTCTAAGTCCACAGTAGGCGATTGTCGAGTGCGCGCGCGTGATCATTGGTAACTAAACAACAGTGGAGAGAGACTCAGACTGTCAGCTGTCAGCCGATAACGGTGCTGTTTGGTGTTCTGAGAATATCAGCTCAAATGGATAGTTCATCCGAATCAGATGTTGAACACACGGAGGAGGTTTTATCGCGCGCGCGCTGCGCGCAAGCTCAACAATCGACTACTGTGGACTTCGACCGAAAACAGGAAGTAAATACGGGTATGTGAGCTGGCTGAATAAAGAGATTATTCCTGCCTTCGTGAAAGCTCGGATCACAGTTGAGACTGATATATCAGCCCAGGCATCCACGATCCATTGGCAGATAGTGGCGTAAATCGCCTGGCGCTTTCTTCTCGTCTTGGTGAACATGTGTTCACCATCCATATAAGGCGCTCCGGATTATAAGGCGCACTGTCGTTTTTTGAGAAAATTAAAGGCTTTTAAGTGCACCTTATAGTGCGGAAAATACGGTATGCAAATGAAATTATCGCGGCCGGAAAAATTATCGAGGTTATTTTTTTTATCGTGCGATTAATCGATTTATCGACTATCGCGACAGGCCTAGTGTAACGTTGTCCTCAGGTGTTTTGAGTGTGTGTAACGTGTCCTCAGGTGTTTTGAGTGTGTGTAACGTGTCCTCAGGTGTTTTGAGTGTGTGTAACGTGTCCTCAGGTGTTTTGAGTGTGTGTAACGTGTCCTCGGGTGTTTTGAGCGTGTGAGCCTGATTAACCCCGTGTGTAACGTGTCCTCGGGTGTTTTGAGTGTGTGAGCCTGATTAACCCCGTGTGTAACGTGTCCTCGGGTGTTTTGAGTGTGTGAGCCTGATTAACCCCGTGTGTAACGTGTCCTCGGGTGTTTTGAGCGTGTGAGCCTGATTAACCCCGTGTGTAACGTGTCCTCGGGTGTTTTGAGTGTGTGAGCCGGATTAACCCCGTGTGTAACGTGTCCTCGGGTGTTTTGAGCGTGTGAGCCTGATTAACCCCGTGTGTAACGTGTCCTCGGGTGTTTTGATTGTGTGAGCCGGATTAACCCCGTGTGTAACGTGTCCTCAGGTGTTTTGAGTGTGTGAGCCTGATTAACCCCGTGTGTAACGTGTCCTCGGGTGTTTTGATTGTGTGAGCCTGATTAACCCCGTGTGTAACGTGTCCTCGGGTGTTTTGAGTGTGTTAGCCTGATTAACCCCGTGTGTAACGTGTCCTCGGGTGTTTTGAGTGTGTTAGCCTGATTAACCCCGTGTGTAACGTGTCCTCGGGTGTTTTGAGTGTGTGAGCCGGATTAACCCCGTGTGTAACGTGTCCTCGGGTGTTTTGAGTGTGTGAGCCTGATTAACCCCGTGTGTAACGTGTCCTCGGGTGTTTTGAGTGTGTGAGCCTGATTAACCCCGTGTGTAACGTGTCCTCGGGTGTTTTGAGTGTGTGAGCCTGATTAACCCCGTGTGTAACGTGTCCTCGAGTGTTTTGGGTGTGTGAGCCGGATTAACCCCGTGTGTAACGCGTCCTCGGGTGTTTTGAGTGTGTGAGCCGGATTAACCCCGTGTGTAACGCGTCCTCGGGTGTTTTGAGTGTGTGAGCCTGATTAACCCCTTGTGTAACGTGTCCTCGGGGTGTTTTGAGTGTGTGAGCCTGATTAACCCCGTGTGTAACGTGTCCTCGGGTGTTTTGAGTGTGTGAGCCTGATTAACCCCGTGTGTAACGTGTCCTCGGGTGTTTTGAGTAGGGATGTCCCGATACCACTTTTTAACTTCCGATACCGATACCGATGCCGCAGCTTTGGCTTTTGCCGATACCGATATTAATCCGATATTTTTATTTTATTCTTAAACTAATAAAAAATATAGCAATTTTCTCAATTAGCCACCTAAAATATACCTCCTATATAGTCCACAACAACAGTTGATTATGAAAGATTGCCACCCTTTATTCAAACACTACAAAAAAAAAAAATATATATATATATATAAATGAAAGAAAATACAGGTACTTCAGTACTTACAGCTAGCTAGCTACCAACAGGTTTAAAGTTAAAACAATTTAAACAGCAGCATTCTACATTGTAAATACCAGTACAGTTTTTGTTTTTTAAATCAAGTAGAATTTCTATAACTGTGTGTTAAACTGATTATCACTCTTGTGTGTGTTAAACACAATCTACCTAATAGAGACAGCTTCATTATAAAGATAAACAACAAATCCCCAAAATATATGATCATAATCTATGACAAAAATGCTATTATAAACTAGATTAGTGGATAATACACATTGCTCTTTTTATTGTTGTAAAATACATTCATGAAAAACAAGATAACAAAAATGAAAAAGATAATTATTTTAGATATAGCTAAATCTGCTATAAAATTGAGACATGTTTTAAGTGTATTGCACAGCTATTTAATGAGGCAGCAACATTAATAATTAATAATGTTAATAAGCTTTAATTGCGACACTGCATTATGATATGAAAGGCTCCAATACAGTGCACAAAGCGCTTATGCGCATCCCGAGCGGAGAATGATGCGCTTGAAGCCACGTGGAGTTACAGCACGCAGCGCGTCGAGTCCGCTTTGAAAAGTTCAAAGCACAACGGAGATACATATTGATGGACAGTGTATTATACAGTATCTATCTATGCAATCGTTTATTGAGCCTTTTCTTTTAACAGTTTTAAATTTCAGTTACTGTGCGCGTGAAGAACAATTATAGTGCTCTCTGACTCTAGTGTTGTGATCAAACCGACAGCGTCCGACACCCGGTAGAGAGTAACACGATTGAGTTACAGGCAGCAATACGTCCAGCAAGATAAAGTTGTTCTATGCGAAAACATAGACCTTTATCTTACAAATCAAGTACAATAGTATTAACATTGAATCATCTTGAAGATAGTTTCATCATTGACTGTAACCGAACGCGACGCGTTGTTTGAATGCTGAATGGAGAATGACTGACAGCCGCGAGAGGGAAAAGTTTACGTGATCTTGAATTTAATGACTTAAATATTAATTTCTCTCTCACATAATGGCTTCAGAACACTTATAATAGAGTGCACGAAAACGTTATGGTACTTTAGAATGTTTTTGTGCCTTTTGTGGGGCTTAACAATAACACATAATAGTATACCCACAATATCGGATTTGGATCGGCCTCGTCTGATCGATGTCTGATCGATACCCGATCCCGCAAAAATGGCAGTATCGGAGCCGATACCGATCCTGAGTATCGGATCGGGACATCCCTAGTTTTGAGTCTGTGAGCCTGATTAACCCCGTGTGTAACGTGTCCTCGGGTGATTTGAGTGTGTGAGCCTGATTAACCCCGTGTGTAACATGTCCTCGGGTGTTTTGAGTGTGTGAGCCAGATTAACCCCGTGTGTAACGTGTCCTCAGGTGTTTTGAGTGTGTGTAACGTGTCCTCGGGTGTTTTGAGTGTGTGAGCCTGATTAACCCCGTGTGTAACGTGTCCTCGGGTGTTTTGAGCGTGTGAGCCGGATTACCCCGTGTGTAACGTGTCCTCGGGTGTTTTGAGTGTGTGAGCCTGATTAACCCCGTGTGTAACGTGTCCTCGGGTGTTTTGAGTGTGTGAGCCTGATTAACCCCGTGTGTAACGTGTCCTCAGGTGTTTTGAGTGTGTGTAACGTGTCCTCTGGTGTTTTGAGTGTGTGAGCCTGATTAACCCCGTGTGTAACGTGTCCTCGGGTGTTTTGAGCGTGTGAGCCGGATTAACCCCGTGTGTAACGTGTCCTCAGGTGTTTTTAGTGTGGAGCCTGATCAGGGCGGATCTACAGGGGGGCAAGGGGGGGCAGGTGCCCCCCCACTCTAGAGCCTTGCCCCCCCAGCTGCCCCCCTAACTTTGGTGATCCAAAAACTGTACTTGTAAAAACAACCTGCAAGCTTCTCAAAACAGTGAACTAAACGATACATTTACCAAAAGTGAACAATTAAATTTTATTAAAGCCCGTCCCCCCTGCCCCTCAAATACTTAGTACGTCCCTGATTCAAACGTGCAGAGCGGCGTTCGCTCAGTCACGCGCGCGCGCGCACACACACACACACACACACAGCGAGTCTGCTGCGGTGCGGTGGCCCTGCAACCCGACTGGAGAGACTGAGCTGCCCCAGCCCCCAGAGCCTCTGAAGGTGAAGTGAGTTTCCCCATGTGTAGTTAAACAAACGTTTAACTTAAAGTTACATTTGTAATGAATGTATTGTATGCTAAAGACATCAGCATCAGCGGTCAAATCGCTTCCTCGTGATTTGTAAGAGCACTCTTCCCTTTGATTGGCCTAATTTTGATTTTAGTAAAGACAAGAACAGCTTAATAAAAAATATCAATTGTTTGTATCTATAATAACATTTACTGATGGTCGCTGTTACGCCGACGTTACGTTACAATACAGTGCCCGTTAGGAGATCGATCATTTGATTAGCTAAGCAAATCCAATTCCTCTCAGATAAAACCAGGTTAAAACTGGGGAAATAACTAATAAAATCAGGATTATTATATTAAGTAGTCTAAACATAACTGCGTGTGTGCATGTGATAAATATTTCTGATTTTATATTTGTTATAGGCTACTAATAACAAATTATTAGCTGGGTCGGCTGGGTCGGTGACTTTTCCTGTCCCAATTGTTTATTTACACATATTTTCTCTAAAATGAGTCACATATTTATAATAAATGGCTTAAATTGTAGATTTGAGTATTCTTTACAATCTAAACAGAGATAATAGACATTAAAATAACATTTTGTATTTTACACAATTTTAATTGATGTATGCATTCAATTATATCATGTCCTCAGTGCACAGTAATCAACTTCTGCAAGAAATATAAACCATGAAATGACAAAAACCTCAAAATATTTTTTTATTATGTTATAGACTAGGCTAAATTGCCTCTAATCATACATATAAATCACGTGAAAATATAGGTCTTTTCTTAAAATTTTCTTCAATTACTGTGTCCCTGAAGTCATTCGACCCTGTTAGTATTTACTTTTTTGCCTTCCAAATCTGACAGCAATTTCATTGAGACCATTTTCAAGAAGTGACTTAATTTCTTTACCTGCTGAAATTCAACTGTACAAACTGAAGTAAGCTTCAACTCTCACTCCTAACTTTTTTTTTTAGTTTTTGAAACGTTATCCTGCTTGTCCCACCCTTAAAGTTCCACCCTGTTAGGCTATGTTATGGAGAATGTTTGTCCTATCAAATTTTTTTAAAAACAAATCTGACATAGTCATAAAAGTTATATTCATCTGTAGAAGGTTAGCTAGCTAAATGTTGATCACTCAAAGAGCTATGGCTAACTTAGCTCAGGATTTTCCACCCTGTTAGATTCCACCCTGTTAGGTCTATAAACCTAACAGGGTGGAATGTGAAACATATTCTATTCATCAAAAATTGTTTTGCTGGTTTCAAGAAGAAAAAAAAATCTAAGATGGCATAAGGGACATATACTATGCAAGAAAAGCTCATTTTGAAGAATTTTGAAGCCAAAATGTCACCGCATACCAGGAATGACCCAGCTACTTGGCCCTACAGTGTAGCATAATGTAATACAAGGATAACCGGTTTTCACTTATTGACTTTTGCTGGCAAGAGTAGTTGAAAAAAGTAGCTGGAGCATAACCATTAAGGCTAAAAGTCCCTGGACACAATTATTGTACTTTTTTTAATATATTCATTTTGCTTTTTATACTTTTACTTTTTAAAAGATGCAGAGTTTTGTTTTGTTTGAACACTGCGCTGGGCTTATTCCTGTTGTGAATTAAAAACCTTTGTAGTGTGTAAGGGCTCGATTAAACTAACTACTGTGTTTTTGTGTTTGTTTTATTAAAGCAATTCACATATAGGTAATCCCACCGTCTACCCCTGCCACCCTGCTAAGACCTCTTGCCACCCCTTTGCCCCCCCATGTAAAATTTTCTAGATCCGCCACTGAGCCTGATTAACCCCGTGTGTAACGTGTCCTCGGGTGTTTTGAGTGTGTGAGCCTGATTAACCCCGTGTGTAACGTGTCCTCAGGTGTTTTGAGTGTGTGAGCCTGATTAACCCCGTGTGTAACGTGTCCTCGGGTGTTTTGAGTGTGTGAGCCGGATTAACCCCGTGTGTAACGTGTCCTCAGGTGTTTTGAGTGTGTGAGCCTGATTAACCCCGTGTGTAACGTGTCCTCGGGTGTTTTGAGTGTGTGAGCCTGATTAACCCTGTGTGTAACGTGTCCTCGGGTGTTTTGAGTGTGTGAGCCGGATTAACCCCGTGTGTAACGTGTCCTCGGGTGTTTTGAGTGTGTGAGCCTGATTAACCCCGTGTGTAACGTGTCCTCGGGTGTTTTGAGTGTGTGAGCCGGATTAACCCCGTGTGTAACGTGTCCTCGGGTGTTTTGAGTGTGCGAGCCTGATTAACCCCGTGTGTAACGTGTCCTCGGGTGTTTTGAGCGTGTGAGCCTGATTAACCCCGTGTATAACGTGTCCTCAGGTGTTTTGAGTGTGTGAGCCGGATTAACCCCGTGTGTAACGTGTCCTCTGGTGTTTTGAGTGTGTGAGCCTGATTAACCCCGTGTGTAACGTGTCCTCAGGTGTTTTGAGCGTGTGAGCCTGATTAACCCCGTGTGTAACGTGTCCTCAGGTGTTTTGTGTGTGTGAGCCTGATTAACCCCGTGTGTAACGTGTCCTCGGGTGTTTTGAGCGTGTGAGCCGGATTAACCCCGTGTGTAACGTGTCCTCGGGTGTTTTGAGTGTGTGAGCCTGATTAACCCCGTGTGTAACGTGTCCTCAGGTGTTTTGTGTGTGTGAGCCTGATTAACCCCGTGTGTAACGTGTCCTCGGGTGTTTTGAGCGTGTGAGCCGGATTAACCCCGTGTGTAACGTGTCCTCGGGTGTTTTGAGCATGTGAGCCTGATTAACCCCGTGTGTAACGTGTCCTCAGGTGTTTTGTGTGTGTGAGCCTGATTAACCCCGTGTGTAACGTGTCCTCGGGTGTTTTGAGTGTGTGAGCCGGATTAACCCCGTGTGTAACGTGTCCTCGGGTGTTTTGAGCGTGTGAGCCGGATTAACCCCGTGTGTAACGTGTCCTCGGGTGTTTTGAGTGTGTGAGCCTGATTAACCCCGTGTGTAACGTGTCCTCGGGTGTTTTGAGCGTGTGAGCCGGATTAACCCCGTGTGTAACGTGTCCTCGGGTGTTTTGAGTGTGTGAGCCTGATTAACCCCGTGTGTAACGTGTCCTCAGGTGTTTTGTGTGTGTGAGCCTGATTAACCCCGTGTGTAACGTGTCCTCGGGTGTTTTGAGCGTGTGAGCCGGATTAACCCCGTGTGTAACGTGTCCTCGGGTGTTTTGAGTGTGTGAGCCTGATTAACCCCGTGTGTAACGTGTCCTCGGGTGTTTTGAGTGTGTGAGCCGGATTAACCCCGTGTGTAACGTGTACTCGGGTGTTTTGAGTGTGTGAGCCTGATTAACCCCGTGTGTAACGTGTCCTCGGGTGTTTTGAGTGTGTGAGCCGGATTAACCCCGTGTGTAACGTGTCCTCAGGTGTTTTGAGCGTGTGAGCCTGATTAACCCTGTGTGTAACGTGTCCTCGGGTGTTTTGAGCGTGTGAGCCGGATTAACCCCGTGTGTAACGTGTCCTCAGGTGTTTTGAGTGTGTGAGCCTGATTAACCCCGTGTGTAACGTGTCCTCGGGTGTTTTGAGTGTGTGAGCCTGATTAACCCCGTGTGTAACGTGTCCTCAGGTGTTTTGAGTGTGTGAGCCGATTAACCCCGTGTGTAACTGTGTCCTCGGGTGTTTTGAGTGTGTGAGCCGGATTAACCCCGTGTGTAACGTGTCCTCAGGTGTTTTGATGTGTGAGCCGGATTAACCCCGTGTGTAACGTGTCCTCGGGTGTTTTGAGGTGTGAGCCGGATTAACCCCGTGTGTAATGTGTCCTCAGGTGTTTTGATTGTGTGAGCCGGATTAACCCCGTGTGTAACGTGTCCTCAGGTGTTTTGATGTGTGAGCCGGATTAACCCCGTGTGTAATGTGTCCTCAGGTGTTTTGATTGTGTGAGCCGGATTAACCCCGTGTGTAACGTGTCCTCGGTGTTTTGAGTTGTGTGAGCCGGATTAACCCCGTGTGTAACGTGTCCTCGGGTGTTTTGAGCGTGTGAGCCGGATTAACCCCGTGTGTAACGTGTCCTCGGGTGTTTTGAGCGTGTGAGCCGGATTAACCCCGTGTGTAACGTGTCCTCGGGTGTTTTGAGCGTGGAGCCTGATTAACCCCATGTGTAACGTGTCCTCGGTGTTTTGAGTGTGTGTAACTTTGTCCTCGGGTGTTTTGAGTGTGTGAGCCTGATTAACCCCGTGTGTGTAACGTGTGTCCTCAGGTGTTTGAGTGTGTGAGCCGGATTAACCCCGTGTGTAACGTGTCCTCGAGTGTGTATTACCGTGTGTGTAACGTGTCCTCGGTTGTTTGAGTGTGTGTGAGCCGGATTAACCCCGTGTGTAACATGTCCTCGGGTGTTTTGAGTGTGTGAGCCGGATTAGCCCCGTGTGTAACGTGTCCTCGGGTGTTTTGAGTGTGTGAGCCTGATTAACCCCGTGTGTAACGTGTCCTCGGGTGTTTTGAGCGTGTGAGCCGGATTACCCCGTGTGTAACGTGTCCTCGGGTGTTTTGAGTGTGTGAGCCGGATTAACCCCGTGTGTAACGTGTCCTCAGGTGTTTTGAGCGTGTGAGCCTGATTAACCCCGTGTGTAACGTGTCCTCGGGTGTTTTGAGCGTGTGAGCCGGATTACCCCGTGTGTAACGTGTCCTCAGGTGTTTTGAGCGTGTGAGCCGGATTAACCCCGTGTGTAACGTGTCCTCGGGTGTTTTGAGTGTGTGAGCCGGATTAACCCCGTGTGTAACGTGTCCTCGGGTGTTTTGAGCGTGTGAGCCGGATTACCCCGTGTGTAACGTGTCCTCGGGTGTTTTGAGCGTGTGAGCCGGATTACCCCGTGTGTAACGTGTCCTCGGGTGTTTTGAGCGTGTGAGCCGGATTAACCCCGTGTGTAACGTGTCCTCAGGTGTTTTGAGTGTGTGAGCCGGATTAACCCCGTGTGTAACGTGTCCTCGGGTGTTTTGAGCGTGTGAGCCTGATTAACCCCGTGTGTAACGTGTCCTCGGGTGTTTTGATTGTGTGAGCCTGATTAACCCCGTGTGTAACGTGTCCTCGGGTGTTTTGAGCGTGTGAGCCGGATTAACCCCGTGTGTAAATATGTCCTCAGGTGTTTTCTCACCTGTCGGTGAAGGAGCGATGTCTTGGCGTGTCTCTGGTGTGTAAATACTGGCGCGATCTCTGCTTGGACTTCCAGTTCTGGAAACAGATCGACCTCAGCGGCCTCCAGCAGGTTTGTGTGATAACGCTCTGATTATGTCATCCTCATTTATTTATATAGCGCTTTTAACAATGTAGATTGTTTCAAAGCAGCTTTACAGAGACAAACATATAATTTAAGGTAACAAAGAATGGTTTGGTTTTTATAGCGGTTCTTGAATGTGTTGTTTTCCAGCTAAAGTCTATAACTAAAACTATGTGTATAACTGCGTTAGTTATAGATCTATAGGTGTGTATAACTATTATACTTCAATTGAGAAGTGATTATCAAAAAAGAGAAGCTTTATGTGCCCCATGCGGTCAGTTATTATTAATATTAAAATGTTATGGAGAAATGAAGAAAATCAAGACATTAATTATTTTAAATTTAATTTAAAATAATAATAAATTTTTTTTTTTTTTATAAAATAAAAGTATATAAATTTTTCTTAACTCAATTTTTTTTTATTTTAGAGGGTTTTATTGTATAATAGTAATATTTCGTATTTATATATTAATTAATAAATTATTTAGTATTTTAATAATAAAATCATTAAATCATTACGTTCATTCATTAATCATTATATTATCATATAAATATTATTTTACAAGGTTTTATTTTACAATAGTAGCATTTCGTATTTATATATAAATTTTTATTTAGTCATTTTTATAATAAAGAATATTTATATTATATGACTATGTTTTACATTGGTTTTATTTTACAATAGAAATATTTCGTATTTAATAATTTATTTCATATTTTAATAATAAAATCATTAAATCATTATATTCATTCATTAATCATTATATTATCATATAACTATTATTTTACATGGTTTTATTTTACAATAGTAATATTTCATATTTATATATTAATAATTAACAAAATTAACAAAAATGTAAATATTAAGGTGTTGCGTGTGTGTTAGGGTGTTGATATATGTGGTTTTAATTGAAATAAAACATGAAAACTGTTAAAATGCCACTTTCTCTCCCTGATCGCAGGTTAAACACAATCTGATTTTGATGACTATCATATGTTATCATCATTTTCTAAACTATAGTGAATAAACTGTGATAATGTGAGAAATGTTGAAGGTGTCTGAATAAAAGTTGCATATACACTGCTGTTCAAAAGTTTGTGAATTATTATTGTTTTTAAAAGAAATCTCTTCTGCTCACCAAGGCTGCATTTATTTGATTAAAAATACAAAACAAACCCAGTAAAAATAGTGAAATATTATTATAATGTAAATCAGCTGTTTTCTATGTGAATATATAGTAAAGTGTAATTTATTCCTGTGATCAAAGCTAAATTTATCATCATTACTCCAGTCTTCAGTGTCACATGATCCTTCAGAAATCACTATAATATGATGATCTGATGCTCAAGAAACATTTATGATTATTATCACAGTTGAAAACAGTTTAATATTTTTGTGCAAACCGTGATTCATATTTTTCAGGATTCTTTGAAAGTTCAAGAGAAAAGCATTTAATTAAAAAATAAATATTTTGCATTATTATAAATGTCTTTACTGTCACATTTGATCAATTTAATGCGTCCTTTCTGAAGAAAAGTATTAATTTCTTTTTAAAAAAACCCCCAAAACTTTTGAACGGTAGTGTGTGTATATATATATGATATATTATTGCAGGAGCAAATCTGTGTGTTCTAGAGTGTTGATATGTAGTTTTAATTGAAATAATACATGAAAACTAATACATAAAATGCACTTTCAGGTTAAAGACGATCTCCTGGTGAAGATCGCGTCCAGGAGACAGAACGTCACCGAGATCAACATTTCCGACTGCAGGAACGTCCAGGATCAGGGCGTTTGCTCTCTGGCGTCGAACTGTCCCGGTCTGATCAAATACACGGCGTACCGGTGTAAGCAGCTGAGCGACGTGTCTCTGTGCACCGCTGCCGTTCACTGCCCGCTTCTGCAGAAGGTTCACGTCGGGAACCAGGACAAACTCACCGACCACGCGCTCAGACTGGTGAGACACACGGTTTTTAGCTCATTTAAAGGTACAATATGTAATATAATATCTAAAAATCACTTGCACAGTGTGATGTATTTCCTGCAGTTGGGTTCTTACAATTTCCCAAAAGTTCCCAAAGAATTGTAAATTCAGAGAATTTCACAATTTTAAATAGTGTTCCTTGTAACTTAAATCCGCGTTATCCCTGGTGTCCGCTCGTACTGGCGTAGTAACCATGGCGATAGATGTGGACAACTGCGTTACGTCTAATGTCCGTTTTCATCTACCTATTTTTACGCACATTTTGGCATATCGCATAAAAAAACTCTGGATGGAAACAGCAAGATGCGCATAAATTAATTTTAATAAATTAAAATAAAACTTGATACTTTTTTTTTTAAATATTATGTTTGTTTACCTATGAAAGTTAAATAATGTGTCATTTTGTTGAATTGCACCAGTGTTGTGCAAGTTACTTCCAAACTGGAATACATTATATATTACATGTTACTGTTATTTAAAAGTAATTCA
Source organism: Chrosomus eos (assembly GCA_036326025.1). Classification (NCBI taxonomy): domain Eukaryota; kingdom Metazoa; phylum Chordata; class Actinopteri; order Cypriniformes; family Leuciscidae; genus Chrosomus; species Chrosomus eos. Next base: position 37,784,348 of record CM070836.1, on the reverse strand, counting down.
TTACCTTACAATATTACTGTCTCAGAATTGTAATGCGTTACATTACTCCTGTATTACTTTTGAGTTACTTTCACCAAAATAACTATAAAGAAGTAGAACTTAACGTTCTAAAATGACTAGGGCTTTAACAATATGCGATATGAAACCGAAATCGCGACACTCAGATCCACATAGCCTACCTGACACACCACTTCCAACTCCAAGAGCTACCACATCCACAACCACATTCCAGATCCAATGCTACCACATCTTTAAATTACTAGGCTATTAGTATTATTTGAAGTTAACTTAACATTATAAAATACGTAGACTTACACCACAAAACAAGTTGAGGATAAATTATTTAAAATTTGGGAATTCCAGCGTTATGGACATGACATTTGCTGTCAAAACTTGAAAAATAAATTCTCAGGAAATGAATTAATACCAAAATATTGAAACGTCTGTTTATCCATAGGCTCCTCCCTGAAAGGAGTCCAGACATTAGAAAAATATCAGTCTACACATGCATTTTATATTTTATATTAGGGAAATAGACAGTCATGCGTGACAAAAAAAAATCTTTAACTTTTAGGAGGCAGCGATTTTTGTTGTTGTAATTTTGTGAATTACACTGCGCAAATCGGATGAAGAAGGGTCTCCACAGAACATAAAATATTCATTTTATTTTATTTTTCGTGTTTGCATTTATGAGGAAAAACAATGTTACAGACGTGACAGTTCTCCGTTACGGACGCGAGCGCTCTGAAGCGGCACTAAAAGACTGCTTTAAAACTTTCACAAAGACCTTACACAGAAGACACAAAGCCTTTCTTTAAAGTGAATTTCGTTTTGTATTAATTGTATCTTAATTTTAATCAATGTTTGATCCAGCAATTGCGTGGATTTTATAAATAAGAAGTAGGCTAAATATAGCAGACAATTATAAATAATAACGACACGGAGGACAATTCACTCAAAAATGAACCGAAACTCAGCGTATAAGTTAGCCTATTCACGGACCTGAAAAATATATCTATATTGAAATGTCTACGTGTAAAACAGAACAATTCAAAACGAAAGAAAACAGACTGCTCTCTGCTTATGAAAAGAAATGTGAATTTCTCTCTGGTGCACTCCTACTGCGAAGATCGCGAGTCAGCATCGTCAACTTCATCTTGACTTTATTAATAAACAATTAAAATGTCTCCTTGCTATATTTGACATATTCATAATCATTGCTTTTGCCGGTTCTTTGTGACAGCTTTTAGATGCTTTATCGGCAGCGCCGCTGCCCTTACATGAACGCGTCACCACCGCATCAAAAACATGATTGCATGATGAAAACATGAAAAATACCACATAAACATAGCCTAACTGTTTAGAAAGAAAACACAGAACGAATAGCCTATAATGCGCATACGTCCATCTCGCGAATGGCAGTCTTCTTCATGCCATCTTCACCATTAGCCGCTTCTCCACTGGCCAGCGCGAGCACAGAGGCCGAGATCATACCTCACGGCACTCCTGTAAAAAATAAATCGCTATACAAAAATATCAGACGCTGCCATATAGTTTTTATTAACAGACTTGGACACCACAGGCGGCTATTGACTGACCACGAATAGGTAATTTAGCCTACTTGCATTTTTCATTTGTTAATGTCTCGCGGTCTTGCTGTGTAGGCTATATATATTTTTGTTTTTACAATTAAAACTAAAAGTCTGTTGTAACTTGTAACGCAAGCCTTACTGAATATGTACCGAGTAAAATATTACTGAAAATTGATTAGTAATGCCTTACACTACTGCGTTACAGCAAAAAGTAATATGTTACTGTAATGCATTACTTTTGTAACGCGTTACTCCCAACACTGAATTGCACTAATTGAAAAAAATATGCATTGCATTAACCGTGCTTGCAATTTAATGCATTATATTTTTATTAAAATGCAAGCATGGTTGATGCAATGCATTTTTATTTTTCAGTAAGCATTTTTGTTTGCAATACATGAGGTGTTATGTTACTTCCATAGGTAAACTAACAAAATAGTTCACCTTTAATTTTCTTCCATATTTACTTGCACTCCATAAACACATTGAAATATTAACTTAAAATCACAGCGGCGTACTTCAAAAAAACATTAGATTTAAAAGGGGTTCGGCTTGACAAACAACTGTCGAATCCCTATACAGTTCTACCGCTGTATCTGATGACATCACTGATCTGACGTGTGGTGTGTGTGTGTTTTGCGCAGTTGGGCGAACACTGTAAAGAGCTGAAGGACGTTCACTTCGGCCAGTGTTACAGCATCAGCGATGACGGCCTGGTCGCGCTGGCGCAGGGATGCAACAAACTCCAGAGAATCTACATGCAGGAAAACAAACTGGTACGTGCCGTCGAGTCACATGACATGTTCAGAGCGCCGGCTCGTAATGCATTGGTGATCTGATTGGTCAGGATGGGTGATTTACTTCAGCATTGAAGTTCACTTGTGGCTGTGTGGAGAATAGATTGTGCTTTAAAGTCTTCATGAAATGGAAGTTGCGCTGGTCTTTTCTTCCCTATTGTGTCGTATATGTGAATGAAACGCTTCTGGAACGAGAATAAATGTGGGCGGGGCTTGATTGTGTCTGTGTGGAGTTGATTGGATGGTTGTGGTTTGTTATTGGCTGATCTCATGTGAGTGACAGGTTATAGCCCCGCCCACATCATCAGAGATGAGATGCTACAAGAGGAAGTTATTCTGATTCAAGATGGTCAGGAACATCAATTTAACACAATAATTTATATTATACAGTCCCTCCAGAAAAACGTGATTATGCGATCGCATAATTCAATGCATAATCAGCCAAAGTCTACATATTTATGCGGGGGCATTTTTTCAAATACGTCGCACTTTCGCCACATAAATTGCAGATTTTCGCGCAAAATATGCATGATTTCATAATCCCCGCATTTTCGTTGCAAAAAAGTCACGTATATCTCAGCAGAAAGTTGAGAAATGTTGCGTTTGCGTCACACAAGAGCCGCCGTTTCCCTGTTGCCATGGGAACGTTATGAAGTGACGTAATTACGCGACGTGAACATCATCGAAAAGCTGTCAAACAGGAAGCACACTTTTTTATATTTTATATTTTATTTATTCATTTTTACCGAAGTTTATTCCTTTTGTAAAGCTCCAGAACTTGTTTGACTCATCAATGTTTTGTAAGTTTGATGTGTTTATTAAGATCTGAAATAAAACAAGATGAACTGAAATATTCCAGCACTTTCTGTGATGTAGTGTGCTTGCTTATCATAGGAAGTAATAAGAAATGACTCTTTACAGTAAGGTAGTAGCCTAGTGAGAACAGGGAACAGGGGAATCACTTTCTCTCTTTCATCAAACCGCAGTTTTTGCAAGTTCCCGCAATTTCAGCGCATAAATATCCGCATATTCAATCGCATTTTTAAAGAAAACGTGCCGCATAATCAAGGATTTTTGCCCACAACAATCACAAAACCACTCTGGAAGGACTGGTTATACACATGCAGTATTATTTTAAAGTCCCCCTGTAGTCATTTTCTCCCTTTAAAAACTCATCTTTGATCACCATAATGACGTTTAAATGTTTTTTAAAGACATTAAATGACATTTTTTAAATGTCATGCCTTAAAGTAGCTTAAATGTATCTGGCTTAATTTAGGTTCTATGAATATGCAAATGAGCCCCGCCTCCACTCACTCACTCAGAGATCCACTGGTTAAAAACCCCACATACACATATAAACAACATTAAACGCTGTATTTTCACCACAGGGAGACTTTAAATAATGCATAGATCAGTGAATACTAGACGTCACGCTTAACCTGATTACCTTGCGAGTTAGTTTATTTGATAAATGTTTAATTATGTTTGCATCTCATCTCTTCAGAGCGTTTCATTGGTCACATGCTGAAAGAGAGGTTCGAGTCCAGCGTTTTTTTTTTACCCATAAGCCAGTGCTTCTGACAAAAGCAGACGTACTTGTGTTTTCACACACTCTCTCTGTTGTTGTGTCTTGAAAATCAACAGTGTTTATGTGTTGATGGAGCTGTCTGAATGATTGTCTGTGAAAAAGGACTGTTATTATCCCATCAATCTCAGATCATTTAGTCTGCCTTGATTATATTCGTCATATTCAACATCTGCAATCTTAATTAGTAAACCGCTCGATACAGTCTTGTTTTCCTGTGAAATTATCTAAACACACTTAAAGCAAGATCAATTTGCTTGGAGCAAAATTGAGAGAAAAAATACTCGTTTTCAAAGATTATATCTTGGTTATTTCTGTGTTTTTTTTTAACCACACAGTGGCAAATTGATTTTTCTTGTTGCTTCTTGAGTGCGTGCATCTTGTTTTAGAGATGTTGAATTGTTATTTTCATCAGCCACTGGATGTCAGTGTCGCTCCTGTAATGAGAGACTCAGACTTCTGGAGATTCATTTAACTTTTACTTTACATGCAAAAGCTGCAATTGTATTGGTTAGTTTGAGCTCTTCATTGCTTTACTCTTTGTAAATGAACAAAATAACTGTAAATACCTAATAATTAACAGTATTTCTAACACTGTCGGTCATATTTCTCATCATGCTTTTCCAGATATGAGATTATTTGCAGGAAACTTGACGTTGCATGTTAAATAACCTTTCAAGGGTTCCAGCATGTTATATATATATAATTACTAACCCTAGTTTTATATAGAGCTCCATTGAATTTTTTTTCTCTCTCACTCATTTAAAGAAACCGGTTTTACATTGTGATTTTTGAGTGAAACTAGTTATTTAATAAGGATTTTTTTTGATCTATCAGTATTTGGTTGTATCGTTAAAACTGACCATTTATATTTCAGAATGGAGCTTCAGTATTTGTCTATTGCATGTTAACATTACGTTTAGATGAAAAATTATGAACGTTGTTTTTCCTCATAACGTGAATACGAAAGTGAATATAGTCTTTGTGATTTCATGTTGCTCTTTGTGTCTTTGTCTTGTGGGAAGGGATGTGATTTTAGACATGATATAGCGGGAGATAAAGAGATATTAAGTAGAGTTATCCTGAATGGCGAGTAAATCCAGGTTAATATACTTCATATTTAATGCTGGATTTGCTTTAAAACCGTTTTCACTTGCATACCATGCGTAATATTAATTTCATACCTGTAGTTTTATATATGTTTGGTTTAAATTGTTTAAAGTTTTTAAATAGTATTTTCTTGAACATACTTTTATTTACAAGTTTGATTAATAACTATTTCAGAATTTCATGTTTAATTCAGTATGTTACTTGCCATTTCTTTGGAAAAAAATTCTGTAAAAAAATGCTAGTAAATTACACAAGAAACGGCAATTAAACATGAAATTTTAATTCGTATTTTCTTATAAAACACACTCGTTATCTTTTATTTACTATAAACGTATAGAAATCATTTTAAAACAATTTAAAGGGACTCTATGTAATTTTTTTAAATCATTATACTAAAGCATAAAAATACCATAATATGTTTGTATATTATAAGTTCACATGCTTGTTTCTCCGAAAAGCAATGCCAGTTATTCTGCCTTGAAACATGCGTTCTGTGTCGGGTTGTTTGCGTGATCCCGAATTACCCAATAGTATTCCTTCCTACACCCGGAAAACACAGATTAAACAGGTTCAGAGATTCTACCTATCCTAAAGGTGACATACGGTATTACACCCATTTTCACAAGATGTGAGATAAATCTATGGTGTCCCCAGAAATTTGTCTGTGAAATTTCAGCTTAAAATAAAAGATCATTTATTATATTTGCTTATTTTTATTTTTATTCTTGTTTTTAATCACTGCTTTATTTTTACCTTACCTATTACCTATTTTGAATAACAGCCGTGTCTGAAAAGGGTTGCAGTTTGTGTTTTATTACATTTGGGTCAAATTTGCCCCTTTCTGTGTGTGTCCCTTTAAATGCAAATGAGCTTTAGCTCCGCCTCCGCTCAGAAGAGGGCGGAGTCTTTACACGAGCTTCAGAAACTCCGGCAATAACAAAACAGGCCACTCTCCCTCATCCAGAATCCCAGAATAACCAGTAGCGAGAGACTTACGGAGAGACTCGGCAAGAGTTTCTGAATGTTAGTGGAGACGTTTATGTAGTTGTTGTGGAGTTACACTGATCATCTCATCATCATGTTGAACTTCTACACAAGTGTCCACAGTTCCTGAGGTGATTAAAAGACGGCGGTGGTCAATAGTGTTCAGTGCTCGAACAGTTTCATGCTTTACTCAAACTTTTGCGGTTGGGTTAGAACTGGTCACCGTTGTCGCTTCCGAAACCAAATGTCGTGCCGTGTGTGTAAACGTGTAAATATTATAATAAGATCCTCTTCATACATCAGAAGGAGAGAAATCTGATCGACTCATTATTTGACATGCTCACAGAGAAAGACTCACCAAACTAAAGTTACTGGGTTTCACTCTTCATGTTTTCTGTGTCAGGAAAAAAGGTACAAAAGCTGTGACTGTGGCGGTACCTTTTCAAAAGATAAACTTTTGTACCTAAAGAGTGCATATTAGTCCCTCAACGGTACATATTGGTACCAAAAGTGTACATATTGGTATCTAAATGGTACATATTATAACCCTTTTAAAGGGCACTGTCCCAGTGACAGCTTTTGTACCTTTTTTCCTGATAGAAGCACCGGATTATAGCACTTAAACACAGAAAAAGTCAGATTTTCATGCTAGTTTTCCGTATGTTTCCTCTCTGCCTGTGAAACAATAAGCATGTTCTCTCCAGATGAAGCGAGGCACCGTTCGGTCTGCCCGTGACATCTGAATCCTCTCTCTCTCCACGGCTCCAATGTTTTCGGTGACAGATCGCACAATTGTGCAACTCTTTTACAATGAAGGCCGGCCCGTCCTCCTCCCCTCGGCCCGCTAATGGAGTAAAACGATCCCGAGTCTGTCTCTCTCAATCAATGATGAATGGGCTGATCCGCAGATGGGTCGTTCTGCTCCTCCTCACACAGATAATTGAATAATTAAAAAGCGTTTCAGTGCGGTCTTTTCCTCTGCCTCTTTAAATATCTGTAAATATCGCACTCTCCTGGAAATGTTTAAGATTGTCTTTATTTACGCTTCAAACCCGTCAGGATTCTTATGTTTTGTGTTGTTTCTTTAAAGTCCTCCTGTTGTGAAAATCCAATTTTTAATGTTTTTAATGTGTCTATATGGTGTTTTTAATATGCTTTAATTCATAAGTCGAGTATTTTCTGCTTAAAACTGCAGTGAACCAAAGACAGTCTCAAAAACACTGAAATCGCTGGTGTTTCTGACGTCACAAACTACAGTAACCAATCAGATCAACGTGTGATCGTCAACCAGTGGATCTCTGAGTGAGTGAGTGAGTGGAGGCGGGGCTCATCTGCATATTCATAGAACCGCGCATACTAAATGAGGCAAGGGTGTCGAGTTACATTTAAGATATTTTAAGGCATGGCGATTATTATTTTTTTCTTTTCTTTTTTTTTTTCTCCACAAGGAAAAAACATTTAAATATGCCATTTTGGTGATCAAAGATGAGTTTTAAGGGATAAAATGGACATATTCAGGCCAGTATCCTGATGTTTTGTGTTGTATGGTGACATAATTAAGTTTTCATTTTTAGGGGAACTGTTTCTTTAAGAACTATTAGGCTCAGATTTCAGGAGCACATCAAAGTTTAACGTTTCCTTGTATCTAGACATGTGCCGGTATTCGGTAATGCGATAAATCGCGGTAATGAATATGCACGATATTGTTATCGCGGGCACTTCAAAATACCGTGAAAAATAATAGATCCGGATTTAGATTTTTAGAATGCGCATTAGCTTATTTTCCATCAACCGTTAATAAAACCCAACTGCGTATATGCTGCGCAAAACACGTGCGCACTCTGATGTAAACAATCCCCACGCACTGTGTTCATGCGGCGCAGTGCGCGAATGTAAACAATCCTCGCATGGAGAAGAAGCATGGCGGAAAGAGGAACGCTGCCGACGATTTATCTCCTTTCTAAAAGCAGAACTGCCAACTATGAAGGTAAAAGAGTAGCTAAACTCGAGAACACGTAGATGTGAAATTGAGAACTTCATAGCATTCAGCTTGAGACTCACGCAATCAACACTTTTCACATGCTCTCACGCCAAACATACATTTTCTCACGCAGAGAAAAATCGCGGAGCAAAGAGGACACTGACACCGACAGACTAGAGAGAGCAGGTTACTTTTTGTATGAAAAAAATTCTCAGCTCTCAGGTTCTGTCCATTTTATTACGAAATGCAGACAATAAATACCGTTTTGGCGCTTGTAAATGTGACGTGACAGATCACTGTAGCACCTTAGTTCAAGTGAACCGATCGTCTGTTACTTTTTAAATAGTACAACTTCCCGAAAGGTATATATATGCCTCATACATAATAGATCAATCAGTGTTTTTTAATCACGGAAAGAGGTCAATAAAACTTTAGGAGAACAATCGTCAGAAACGTTACATTTACCTCAGGAAAGCCATTTAATTACCAGCACGTTAGTTGACTAGAAAAAATAGGAGAATTTTTCGCTAAATATGTGCACTATATTACATATTTATTATATTTTTACTTATTTCATTAGGCTACATAATTGTTATTATAATAAAAACCACATTATATTTAATTTGTTAATTTTAACCTTTAATAATACCAGTTGTTAGGGCTTTCTGTATGTTTACAGAATTATGTGAGATATATTTTTTCTTGAGAAAAATGTACATGTAGGTAGGCTATCTACTGTAGACTACCTAATATTTATTCAAATGAGTTAAGATTGAAATCAAATCAAGAATTGAACTGAAATCGTGAAAATTGTGTTAAGCAATAATACAAACAGTAGCCTACCAGTCACTGTACTATGTAAACATTGTAACATGTTGTCACTAAACTTAATAAAATTCTGTTTAGTTACCAAATGTTTTGACAATCACAATTACACCTATTGTGATGCAAGTTGTTTTTTTTAGATCCCCCCCCCCCCCCCAATCCACCTGTTTCTCTTATGTAAATCAAATATCGTGATAATACCGTATACCGTGATAAAAGCTCAATCAATTAATCGCAGCATGAAAATTTGATACCGGCACATGCCTACTTGTATCTCGATCCCCTTTTAATCTCTATTTGCGTTGGGTTTCTTACAATTAGTTTCTATGCAGCAGATGGCCTGTGCTTTAATGACCCAACTGCGATTAATGATTGACTGAGTAAATATGAATATTTCTGAGTAAAACTAGTCATTCTATACAGTTTTTTTATATAAATTTTTATAAATATATTTGATTTTCTCTGATTAATGATTGACTGAGTAAATATGAATATTTCTGAGTAAAACTAGTCATTCTATATGGATTTTTTTATCTTTTATATAAATATTTATAAATACTTAAATGCATTTGATTTTCTGCAATTAATGATTAACTGAGTAAATATGAATATGAATATTTCTGAGTAAAGCTAGTCATTCTATACATTTTTAATTTTTTTTTAAATAAATAATTAAATAGTATTTGATTTTCTGCGATTAATGATTGACTACAGGTTAGTTTACTTTAAAAACAATGACACGCAGTTTCCAGGAGCACGTCAAATAAATATGATCTTAAACTAGTCATTCTAAATGGATTTTTTTTTGTATCCATCAATATTTGGTTGAATTATTAAAACGTGCAGTGTATTTCAGAACGGTGCTTGACATTAATATTAGTTTGCTACATTTGTTGTCTATTGCTTATTAACATGAACTAATATCCTGCATTATTAGGCCTAGACGACGTCAGGTGCAAAGAAAGTTCTGTATCTCCATCCCTTTTAATCTCTATTTGCGTTGGGTTTCTTACAATTAGTGTCTATGCAGATGGCCTGTGCTTTAACGACCCAGCTGCGATTACAGGCGTATCTGCCTCAGGGGTCGTGCGGGAAATCCAATTTTCACCTTCATTCAGATTTACTGAGTCTCCCTGCTCTTGCCCCCACATTTATGGCCAAGCAGCTCCAGAACTAAAAGCAATTAAGCCGCGCGTTTGGCCAATTACCCGGCTTGTGATGGCCTCCAAATCAAATCTGTAGTTTTAAGGCCAGGTTCGCTCCTAAATTGGCCCACTTGTCTCCTTGTCAGATCTGAACTACTGAACTGGAGACTCCAGAGTTTCAGATCTGAATGTTTCTGTGGGAGTTGTGTTATTTAGTGTAACTTTAGATCAGTGTTTCTCAGTTTGTAGGCCATGCATTACGTTTGATCACGTTGCCTGTAATGTTCAGTATTTGTTTTCTCTTTTTTTTCCCACTTTTAGCTGATTTTTTTTCAGCTTTTTTTTTGCATGGACCAAAACCATAGTACATATATGTGTTATTGTGAATAGATCAGACATTTTAATTAAATATATGCACTGCTGTTGGGAAGATTTATATATATTTTTAAGACTCTTCTGCTCACTAGATTTATTTGATCAAAAATGCAATAAACGCTGAAATTTTTAAATATTATTCCAATGTAAAATATCTGTTTTCTATATATATATATATATATATTATATATATATATATATATATATATATATATATATATAAAGTGTAATTTATTCCTGTGAATTTTCAGCATCATTACTCCAGTCTTCAGCGTCACATGATCCTTCAGAAATCACTATAATATGATGATTTGATGATCAAAAACCATTTATGATTATTATCTTATTCCTATTTTTTAGGCAGTTTGGGGTAATAAAAAAATAAATGAATACTTTTATTCATCAAGGACGCATTAAATTGATCCTAAGTGACAGTAAAGACATTTATAATAATGCAAAATAATCTTTTTCGAATAAACGATTGATGATAGATTTGATGCTCAAGAAACATTTATGATTTATGACATAAACATTTTTGTAGAAATAGAAGTCGTAACATTATAAATGTCAATGCCACTTTGATAAATATAATATGCCCTTTCTGAATAAAAATAATTTCTTTTTAAAAAAAATCTGACCCCAAAATTTTTAATTGTTTTGGTTTATTTTTGCGCTTTTGTTTTTTACTCACAAGATAAAATGTCCTAAAATTAAACCAAAACAAAACAATTCAAAAAGTTTGCGGTCATAATATTTGTTTTTATAAGCAGGGTTATTATTGTTAACTAAAACAATAATATTATAACAAATACTTTCATTACTTAAAATAAATTAACATTAACTAAAATAAAGCACAATATTAAAAAATATATTTCTTTAATTTTTAACTTCCTGACAGCTATAAATAAGAGACTTGTCAGATCACAGCAGAACTATATTAAATTTAATCTTAATTTTGCATGAAAGTTTTTTTTTTTTTTGCTCCTAACTTTCCTTGAAGTGCCGGATTTTAATTTTCCATCGGAGAAATTCTCCTCATCTTTCCAGACGTGCACATACGCAGATCACACACACACACACACACACACACACACACACACACACACACACACACCACACACACACACACACACACACACACACACACACACACGTCTATCTGATTAGCTGGAGTTTTAATTAGCCTAAATGTCTACTGTACATGGAATTGTTGATGACCTAAAATAGATTAGAGAGCCCTCAATTTGCCTTTAATTACGTTTCGAGAGACGCTGAATGTGTCGACAGCTTCACTTGCAGATTATTAAATATCAAATATCACTTTTTAGGCTTATTTGGCTTTTTCAAGTGCTTGGCATCGTGTTTAAAAGTGCAGTGAAAAGTTTTGCATCCAATTGAGGCTCCAGAGCGAGAGATAATGAATGCTGTCGATTACAGACGCTCGTCTCCTGAAAGATTCAGTGAATGTGGCGAGAGAACGAAGGCTGTGTTTCTGGATGGAAACGTGTCACGAGAACATCCTGCAATTATATTTAAATAGCATATTTCTCTGTGTGAAGAAAGAGCGTGATCCGCTTCCCGCTTAGTGCCGGGTGTTCTCACAAGACATCCAAACAGAGACACAAAAGTCAGCGTTTGAGATGCGGAAAGTGATTTTATGCCACACGTACAGAGAATTATGATTAAAATAGAGCAAAAAAGTTTGGGGTCAGTCATATTTTTTAAGTTTTTGTCTGTTCTGCTCACCAAAGCTGCATTTATTTGAGCAAAAATACAGTAAAAATAGTCAAATATCATTGTAATGTCAAAATTTCTATGTGAATATATAGTAAAGTGTAATTTATTTATTTTCAGCATCATTACTTCAGTCTTCAGTGTCACATGATCCTTCAGAAATCACTATAATATGATGATCTGATGCTCAAGAAACATTTATGATTATTATCACAGTTGAAAACAGTTTTGCTGCTTCATATTTATGTGCAAACCGTGATTCATTTTTTTCAGGATTCTTTGAAAGTTCAAGAGAAAAGCATTTAATTTAAAAATAAATATTTTGCATTATTATAAATGTCTTTACTGTCACTTTTGATCAATTTAATGCGTCCTTTCTGAAGAAAAGTATTAATTTCTTAAAAAAAAAAACAATCAAAACTTTAGAATGGTAGTGTGTGTATATATATATATATATATATATATATATATATATATATATATATATATATATATATATATATATATATATATATATATATATATATTATATATTTATATTTATTAGTTTTATCCTTCAGGAATCACTGTCATGGAACCATAATGGTCAAATTATGCAAGCGATTAGGGCTGTCAAATATTTAAAGTGTTTAACCAAGTCATTATTGTGTTAGATGAGAAAAGCATTACATAAAACAGCTTTAGACACACATTTTTTTATTCAACATAGAATTTATACACAAACTTTGGAAAAGTTTATAAAAGTCAGGTATATTTTACACAGATTGTTTAATGCAGCTCAGAGTTGCATGAATATGAATGAAAAATTAAATTATACTTCAAATATGAAAAGAAAACAACCAGTAGGTGGCGGCAAATCACTGTCTTAATGAGTGAGTCATTGAATCATTCATTCAACCGATTCATTCAGGAACGAAGCGTGTGGCGTCTGAATGAATGAGTCACTTGAGAGTCGTTAAAAACAGTGGATTCATTCAGTAATGATTCACTCGAGTCGTTAAAAACAGTGGATTCATTCAGTAATGATTCGCTCGAGTTGTTAAAAACAGTGGATTCATTCAGTAATGATTCGCTCGAGTCGTTAAAAACAGTGGATTCATTCAGTAATGATTCGCTCGAGTCGTTAAAAACAGTGCATTCATTCAGTAATGATTCGCTCGAGTCGTTAAAAACAGTGGATTCATTCAGTAATGAATCACCGCTGTGAGAGAGTTCTGCTCTTGCTTTATTTAAACTACTTTCATTGGTGAAACTGGGTTAAAACTGACAATAT
>CM070836.1:37748444-37765944 GCA_036326025.1 Chrosomus eos | reverse complement strand
TTGGGTTACATTTTTAAATGAAATGTTTAACCCAATGTTTGAGTTTGTCCATATTTGACCCAAAATTGAATTAAAATAACCCAGCATTTTTTAGAGAGTATATTTAGTCAATATTCATTACTTCAATTAACTCATTGTTTCTGCAAATGTATAAATCACAGTTAGCGAAAAAATTTATTCGTTTAAATTAATAAATGTTTCGCTAACTGTGATTTATATAGCTACACTTCTGAAACGCATACACTCTAAAAAATGCAAGGTTGTTTTAACTCACATTTGGTCAAATATGGATGACCAGCCTTTGGGATAAAAATGTTAATTAAAATTGTAACCCAACGGCTGGGTTGGTCCATATTTGACCAAATATGGGTTGAAACAACCCCTGCGTTACTTCTGATGACAGATCGTTCTCTACACTCTAAAAAATGCTGGGTTGTTTTAACACAATTTTGGGTCCAATATGGACATTGGGTTAATCGTTGGGTTAAAAATTTAATACATTTTTTTTTTAACCCAGCCATTGGGTTTGTCCATATTTGAAACAACCCAGAATTTTTTAGAATGTAAATTGTAATGTAGATTGTATTGTGAAAAACGCTATACAAATACATGTGCATTGAATTGAATTGAATTAAATTCACAGTAAACAGTGCATACGCCTGAAACTTAATACGGGTTTGTCCATTGTTGACCCAAGTTGGGTTAAAACAACCCAGAATTTTTTAGAGCGCAGTTTTCTATAGGGCCTAATGGAATTAAAATATAACAAATATGGACAAACCCAGCCATTGGGTTACATTTTTTTAATTACATTTTTAACCCAATATTTGAGTTTGTCTATATTTGACCCAAAATGGATTAAAACAACCCAGCTTTTTTTAGAGTGATGATAATGACATCATACGCCCACAATACATTCATATATATATATATAGAACATATACTTTTGTTTAGCATTTGCAAAGTAAATATTTATTCACAATAAGGACCTATTAATTTCTCACTCAAGTCTTTTATTATCCTGATGTTTCAAGTTTGTGTAGTTTTCAGAGAGATATTATCATGAAAAATTAATTTTAGTGGGAAACTAAATAATAAATCGGCACCATTAGCGCTGATGGATGAACGTCTCTGTTCGTTTATTTCCCCAAAAATATATTTTCAGATAATAATGGCATGTTTATTGTATTTTTATTCAGCAAGGACGTGTTAAATTGATCAAAAAAGACATTTATAATATAACAAAAAATTCTATTTCAAATAAACGCTGTTCTTTTGAACTTTCTATTCATCATAGAATCCTGAAAGATAAAATTTATTACAGTTTCCACAAAAATATGAACATTAATAATAATCATAAATGTTTCTTGAGCATCAAATCATCATATTATAGTGATTTCTGAAGGATCATGTGACACTGAAGACTGGAGTAATGATGATAAATTCAGCTTTGATCACAGGAATAAATTACACTTTACTATATATTCACACAGAAAACAGCTGATTTACATTATAATAATATTTCACTATTTTTACTGGGTTTGTTTTGTATTTTTAATCAAATAAATGCAGCCTTGGTGAGCAGAAGAGACTTCTTTTAAAAACATTAAAAATCCCCAACTTTTGAACAGCAGTGTGTATTAATAAATGCACAATAGAAGTATTTTGACTGGTGATCTCAGACTCTATAAATCAGCATTATATATATGTATGTGTATGTGTATGTATATTTATATATATATATATATATATATATATGTCCTATAGATATTGTGTTTGACTAGTTCTGACTGTCCTCGTCCCTCTCCCTGAAGCTCATTACCGGCGCTCGATAGCAGGAATAATGAATTGGTTTAATAAGCGTGGCGGGTCGATGTGGTTAATGAAGGGATGACAGACACCCGAGCTGACGAAGCGGTGTTAACGAGACAGTGATGTCAGCGAGGTCTCAGTGATGATCTCACTCCGGTGTGCGTCACGCCACAGAACACGCAATATTACTTGCTTTGGCAGATGCTTTGTAATAATTCTTTGCTTAAGTAATAATTACAATGGTTTTCAGTATGCAAGGTGCACTGCCACACTCTAAAAAAATGCTGGGTTGTTTTAACCCAATTTTGGGTCAAATATGGACAACCCAAATGTTGGGTTAAAATGTCATTTAAAAATTGAGCGCAGTGGCTGGGTTTGTCCATTGTTGACCCAAAGTTGGGTTAAAAAACCCAGCATTTTTTAGAGCGCAGTTTTCCATAGGGCCTATAATAAACAAACGGCAAGTTATGAATAAAGCATATAAAGGGAAACCTGTTAAAACACGTTAAATTGAAAGTAAGTAAAATTAAAACCACATTTTCGTTGACAGCTAAAGAAATGCTTTTTTAATAATAATGCTCTTGAACTATCAACTTTTTGTCACATCCTTCAGAAATCATTCTAATATGCGCAAAAAACAATTTTTTAAATGCTTTTAGCACATTAAATAAAAAAAGGCATGGTTGTTTCAACGCAAATTTGGGTCAAATATGGTCAAACCCAACCATTGGGTTACTTTTATTATTATTACATTTTTAACCCAACGGTTGGGTTTGTCCATTTTGACCCAAATCTGGGTTGAACAAATTTAACAGGATTTTACAGTAAAATTACATCAAATGTACCATTTAGATCTATCACAGTTATTTACTGTATATAGTAAATGCATTAAACATTAATTTAACAACATTAAATGTAACATAAAACCCTAATGTACATAACTGATTAGACAAAAAAACTAAGAAAACTATGAAGAAACATCATTTCAACAAAAATACATCAAATGTGAAGTGTTACGCAGGGAATTGCGGGAATGTGAAATTACCGTTTTTCACTGTAAATTATACAATGAGTTTTTCTTTTTCACTTTCAAAAACTAGATTTAAAGGTATTTTACATTAAATGTACCATTAGATATTTCACAGTTATTAACCGTATATAGTACGGAAACGTTCTGTTAACCAATTAACAGTTGTTTTTTTTTACCGTTAAAATCACGATCGTTTTTTACACCGCACATATATTTGCATGCTATAAAGGAATATTCAGATTATGGTAAATTACCGTCATGTTTATGTTATATAGTGATTATATAGTGTAGTTAGCGTATAGTGAGGCGTAATGCTGATCTGTCTTTCTCTCAGTACAGATGGAAAGGTGACTCGACAAAACACAGTAAAGCGAGTCGCTGGGAGAGAAAAGCCTCATATTTCCTCCAGCAGTGTTCAGAAGTGTACAGCCGATATGAGATATTGCTCTGAGAAGGCTAATCGATTAATGGTGCACTTAGGCTGGGTAATTAACAGGCGCTCGCAGAGAAACAGGACAGAGAGTGCCGTTCTTTACCAACGTGATCTCAGACGCTTCCTGGACCCAATGACCCAATGTGGACGCTCATGCAACGATTATCAAATTATTATAGTTAAAACATAAATTAGGCCTAAATTTACTTCTCCTCTTAATGTGCAATAATGACTAATAATGCGTTGAATCATTCACTCAGCTCTTTTATTAGCATTATGGGGAAATGGTTCTTAAAGCTAAACCACATAATATCAAATTAAATAATGCATTGATTAATATTATTTGTGACTTTTATTACTCCACATGTATTTGAATTGTGTGTAAATTTCCATGCATTTGGATTGCACAGTTTTAACATAAATTAATAAACTTAACATGATGCATATTTGTCAGTCATACATAAATGCAACTGGTATGATTTTTCCAATAGTACCATTAAACTGAAGTAACCAGGAATATATATTTATGTTTTAAAACATCCAAATTTGTTTCAATCTCATTGATTTTTTTTAAATTCGGTCAATTAAACCATGTTTATGCTTTTAAACTAAATATATATATTTTTTGCTTTACAATGAACATATTTATGCGATTTTTAAAAATATGATTATGTAAAGAAAATCAAATGAATGCAAATAGTTAAATTAAGACCATGGCGTTATTATTTTTTTGAGTGCAAAAAATCGTACCTGTTTTTTTATGGCTGACAATATGCATCACATTTTCTGTTTTCTGCTGCCAAAGCAAACCACTTTGACGAAATTTATTCTGTTGTATCACTGTGATCAAGAGCTGAGATTCAGATATGATAATGAGCGTTTGCTTTCTGACTAATCAGAGCAGAGCAGCTCTCAGAGAGGCGGGGCTTAGAGAGACTGATCTTTGATCGAAGCGTTTCAGACACTGAGAAAAGAGCTGATGCTGTAATGAATATTATAAAAACTAGTGTTTTTTTACTTTGCATGCATGTAAATCAGTTATAGGCTAAAAATAGCATAATCGCGGCACTTTAATTACCTAAATCTCATCATAATTGCATGTAAATGTAGTCATGTTTGGTCAGATTTTCCTGCTCCATATGTTCAGCCTGTCGTTTTCCCCTGTTCTCCTTGTGTCTTGAGTTTGAAGTCTCTCTTTCCGGTCGTTCTCTCCGAGTGTTTGTCCTCTGATAACACAGAAACCCATTACAGGCTGTTGTGTGCCGCTCAGGGGTCTGAAGTGACCAGTCACATCTCTCAGGCCCAAAACTTAATCAGAACCGCTGTGTCCCCAGCGCTGAGCATTTCCCATCATCCCCGTCCACTTTCAGACTCACTCGCTGGTCTCGTCCTCCTGAGAGATCGGAAAACTAACCGTCCTTATCGTCCTTCTGACACACTCTGTTCATCCAGTACTTCAGCTGTTCTCTTCTCAAGATGAGCGGATCTGAGCAACACTTCACCAATGCTGAAGCATGCGGTCGATTTCAATAGAATTTGGCATGTTACTGACATACAACATGACACTCAAACTCTTAGAAGGCAGTATAATCAGAACTACGGTAATGGTACTGTAAAAAAAAACTGTAATTTTTCTGTAATTTAGGCATGTTTACTTCAGTAACTGTAAAGAAATGAAGTCATTTGTAGAAGCACGCAATTGATTTCAATAGAATTTGGCATGTTACTAACATACATTACACTCAAACTCTTAGAAGGCAGTATAATGTTATCTGTCTTTAAGAACTACGGTAATGGTACCATAAAAAAAGGTACCTTTTTTCTGTAATTTTAATCATGTTTACCTCAATAACTGTAAAGAAATTAAGTAATTTGTAGAAGTACGCTGTTAATTTCAATAGAATTTGGCATGTTACTAACATACAACATGACACTCAACTCTTAGAAGGCAGTATAATCAGAACTACGGTAATGGTACTGTAAAAAAAAAACTACCTTTTTTTTTTAAATAAAGGCAAGTTTACTTCAATAACGGTAAAGAAATTAAGTCATTTGTAGAAGCATGCTGTTGATTTTAATAGAATTTGGCATTTTACTAACATACAACATGACACTCAACTCTTAGAAGGCAGTATAATATTATCTGTCTTTTAGAACTAAGGTAATGGTACCGTAAAAAAACTGTACCTTTTTTCTGTAATTTAGGCATGTTTACTTCAATAACTGTAAATAAATGAAGTCATTTGTAGAAGCACACTGTTGATTTCAATAGAATTTGGGATGTTACTAACATACAACATGATACTCAAACTCTTAGAAGGCAGTATACCGTAATCAGAACTACGGTAATTGTACCATAAAAAAACTGTACCTTTTTTCTGTAATTTAGGCATGTTTACTTCAATAACCTTTAAAGTAATTAAGTCATTTGTAGAAGCATGCGGTCGATTTCAATAGAATTTGGCATGTTACTGACATACAACATGACACTCAAACTCTTAGAAGGCAGTATAATCAGAACTACGGTAATGGTACTGTAAAAAAAAACTACCTTTTTTTGTAATTAAGGCAAGTTTACTTCAATAACGGTAAAGAAATTAAGTCATTTGTAGAAGCATGCTGTTGATTTTAATATAATTTGGCATGTTACTAACATACAACATGACACTCAAACTCTTAGAAGGCAGTATAACGTTATCTGTCTTTTAGAACTACGGTAATGGTACTGTAAAAAAAAAACTGTACCTTTTTTCGGTAATTTAGGCATGTTTACTTCAATAACTGTAAAGAAATGAAGTAATTTGTAGAAGGACACTGTTGATTTCAATAGAATTTGGGATGTTACTGACATACAACATGACACTCAAACTCTTAGAAGGCAGTATACCGTAATCAGAACTACGGTAATGGTACCTTACAAAAAACTGTGCCTTTTTTCTGTAATTTAGGCATGTTTACCTCAATAACTGTAAAGAAATGAAGTAATTTGTAGAAGCACGCTATTGATTTCAATAGAATTTGGCATGTTACTAACATACAACATGATACTCAAACTCTTAGAAGGCAGTATAATCAGAACTATGGTAATGTTACTGTAATTTTTTTTTAATTTTTCTGTAATTTAGGCATGTTTACCTCAATAACTGTAAAGAAATGAAGTAATTTGTAGAAGCACACTGTTGATTTCAATAGAATTTGGGATGTTACTGACATACAACATGACACTCAAACTCTTAGAAGGCAGTATACCGTAATCAGAACTACGGTAATGGTACCGTACAAAAAACTGTGCCTTTTTCTGTAATTTAGGCATGTTTACCTCAATAACTGTAAAGAAATGAAGTAATTTGAAGAAGCACGCTATTGATTTCAATAGAATTTGGGATGTTACTGACATACAACATGATACTCAAACTCTTAGAAGGCAGTATAATCAGAACTACGGTAATGGTACTGTAAAAAAAACCTACCTTTTTTTCTGTAATTTAGGCATGTTTACCTCAATAACTGTAAAGAAATGAAGTCATTTGTAGAAGCTCACTGTTGATTTCAATAGAATTTGGCATGTTACTGACATACAACATGACACTCAAACTCTTAGAAGGCGGTTATAATCAGAACTACGATAATGTTACTGTAAAAAATATGTAATTTTTCTTTAATTTAGGCATGTTTACCTCAGTAACTGTGAAGAAATGAAGTCATTTGTAGAAGCATGCAGTTGATTTCAATAGAATTTGGCATGTTACTGACATACAACATGACACTCAAACTCTTAGAAGGCAGTATAATCAGAACTACGGTAATTGTACCGTAAAAAAAATGGTACCTTTTTTCGGTAATTTAGGCTTGTCTACTTCAATAACTGTAAAGAAATCAAGTCATTTGTAGATTTCAATAGAATTTGGCATGTTACTAACATACAACATGACACTCAAACTCTTAGAAGGCAGTATACCGTAATCAGAACTACGGTAATGGTACCGTACAAAAAACTGTGCCTTTTTCTGTAATTTAGGCATGTTTACCTCAATAACTGTAAAGAAATGAAGTAATTTGAAGAAGCACGCTATTGATTTCAAAAGAATTTGGGATGTTACTGACATAGAACATGATACTCAAACTCTTAGAAGGCAGTATAATCAGAACTACGGTAATGGTACTGTAAAAAAAAACTACCTTTTTTTTCTGTAATTTAGGCATGTTTACCTCAATAACTGTAAAGAAATGAAGTCATTTGTAGAAGCTCACTGTTGATTTCAATAGAATTTGGGCATGTTACTGACATACAACATGACACTCAAACTCTTAGAAGGCGGTATAATCAGAACTACGATAATGTTACTGTAAAAAATATGTAATTTTTCTTTAATTTAGGCATGTTTACCTCAGTAACTGTAAAGAAATGAAGTCATTTGTAGAAGCATGCAGTTGATTTCAATAGAATTTGGCATGTTACTGACATACAACATGACACTCAAACTCTTAGAAGGCAGTATAATCAGAACTACGGTAATTGTACCGTAAAAAAACGGTACCTTTTTTCGGTAATTTAGGCTTGTCTACTTCAATAACTGTAAAGAAATCAAGTCATTTGTAGATTTCAATAGAATTTGGCATGTTACTAACATACAACATGACACTCAAACTCTTAGAAGGCAGAATATGTTATCTGTCTTTCAGAACTACGGTATGGTACCGTAAAAAAAACTGTATGTTTCTTCACTGCCTGTTTGTAAAGTCTCTTCCCACATCCAGTGAAGAATCATTCTGTCAGTGAGACACAAGCGGGCGAGTTAACCGTTCCTTCAGGACTGACTGGTCTCCGGTTGTAAACACATCCGAGTCTGCAGGGACGTGTCAATCATGTCGAGGGCGAGCCGAGATGCACATCACTGTCAGAACGACACAACTGAGCCATAACACCGATATCATATCATATAACAACTATTAACTCGTCCTGGTAATTCAGCTTGAGTTTGAGGAGGCGCTCTGATGTATCAGTTGTTAATGTCCTGCTGTGGTTAATTGAGTTTCTAATGGGTCATTACCACAGCCGGGATAAAACCATCCTTCAAAAACCACAAATATGCCGTCCATTTCTGAAAATAGTTTGTTCAAATGTTGTCTGAGATCTATTTAAAGAGAAAAATGCCATTTACTCTCTCATATTTTTCCAAACCTTTTTTAGATGGATAGTAAAATATTTTCTTATGCATCAAATTTCAAAAAGGGCGTAAAACAACATGAGATTATCATAACATTTTGGATATGCAATATTCCAAGTCATATTATTTGAGCTCATTCACATTCGGTTATGATTTTCATAAGGAAAGTTTTGGTGCATTTCACTAAAGAATAATGACACAATTTAATTTTTTGGTAGATCTGTTGTTCAGTGTTTTATTTTTACCTCTAATATGACCAGCCAAATAATACTTGGTAATCTCTATATTATTGGGCAGGTTTCACTAAATAATCATTCCTATAATATCTCTCAGTGATATAATAATAAATAGGTATATATATAGTACATGCTACTTTGTCCGTACATACAGTATACACTGAAAAACAAATTGTCATGATTTACTTTGAAAAACTTTTTACTCAAAAAAACATTTTTGATACTTAACACAAACCATATGTAAAATCATAAGTCGACAGCATTGCTGAGTATTTTTTTTTTTTTTGCAGATCACAATTTCTTATAAATTTTATTTGTACTTCAAAATAAAACACCACATGTGCTTTATTCCGAGAAAGGTGATTTCAAACAGGCTTCACCTGAAATCAAGCATAGCCAAAATAAAGATGTTTATACATCATCACCGCCACTTTTGTTATGAGTGCCCGCTCTTAAAGGAAAGCATGTTTCAATGAGTATTTTAGTATCTTAGGGTCTATGTTACATTAAAGTCTGTTCTTGCACTAAAGAATAAAGCCAAATCCCCACCTTTAATAATATATTGTCCTCTTTTTCAGCCTAAATGAGCAATTGAATCAAACTGAAAATGAGAAACAAACAGCACTTGATAAAGAAAATAAATCAAAACTAGAACATTTCCTAATCTCTCTTAGGCCAAATTTTGTGTACAAAAAAACATGCAATATTAAATGCGCAACAGCCTAATCCAGATGATATTGAAAATGTGGTTTTGACTTCACATTTTCCTGGGTTGCTCATTGGTCAATAGAAACTTAACATATTGTTTTTCTGCATTTACAAAATGGTTCTAGAGCACTTTACGGGTGGGCACATCTGTTAGTACACATCTGTGCAGTGAGTTACACCACAGTTAAACAAGGGGACATCTTTACCTCCAACCATCCTTTATACAAACAAATACTAGCATGTTAAAAACGAGAAGGCACAGCTTATTAACTTACTCAGGCCTTTCTCCATCAAATACTCATGTGATAAAGCAGAGGACAGATTTGTAAAAACTGGTGACGTGGAGGCCTAGTAATCGTCTCCT
This sequence comes from Chrosomus eos, assembly GCA_036326025.1. Classification (NCBI taxonomy): domain Eukaryota; kingdom Metazoa; phylum Chordata; class Actinopteri; order Cypriniformes; family Leuciscidae; genus Chrosomus; species Chrosomus eos. The sequence goes on along the minus strand of CM070836.1, from coordinate 37,756,193 downwards.
CGGCTGACCACCTCCTTGCATGTGGGTCTCAGCAGGATGGTGTGTTCAAACTGGGCCGTGTAGCAGCCTTTGGTGTCGCACAGAGGCGGGTAGGGGTCGATGATGCCCAGGTCGCAGAGGTTCTTCAGCGCCATTAAATATTTGCTCTCACCGAGGCGATCCAACCAACGGCGGCAGAAGGCGAGAGTGCCGAAGTTATCGTTGACCACGTTCAACAAGTGCTTGGCTCTGGAGAGTCTTATTGGCACATGACCAACTTCAAAGTTTTTCATGTAATGGGAACACTCCATGTCATCATGCACCATGCCTTTCCCAGTGCTGCCAAAGGTCTCGATGGCATAAGCCTCTCCTTCCTCCATCCTGGTGGCTTCACCTCCTTTCACTATCGGCACCGTCTTGCCCGCATGTATTCGGTACTGTCCAATAGAGTGGCCATTGAGATTTCTGGTTGGTTTCACTTGATATGTTTTTCCATCAAGATCCACTTCATAAGACTCCATAACCTCTTGAATTGATTCTCCAATGTCACACAAGCGAACATCAATACCTGCACACTTAATTCCAGTATTTGTGGCATCTTTCACAGCTTCCAGCAGTTTGTCGTACTTTGGGTTGAAGGTGACGGTAAAGGCACAGTCAATGATTCGACCATTAATGTGCGTGCCGAAGTCAATCTTGCAGACATCGTCGTACTGGAGAACAGTGGGGTCTCCCGCGTTAGGAGTGTAGTGAGCCGCACAGTGGTTCAGCGAGCATCCGGTCGGAAAAGCCAAACCAGCATTCAGACCATTCTCCTTAATCAACTTCCTAGAACAATCCTCCAGTTTCTCACAGATCTCGATCATGGTCATGCCCGGCTTGATCCAGCTCATGACGTACTTCCTGACCTGCCGGTGGGCCTCGGCAGCCTGTCTGAAGTCATTCCACATGTCCAGGGAGGGGAGATTGACTACAGGGAGATTTGCAGCACAGCATCAACAGATCTGTCGCCTCATGATTGATCTTTGCATATTCATAGAACCGCGCATACTAAATGAGGCAAGGGTGTCGAGTTACATTCAAACTATTTTAAGGCATTAAAAACAGAAAAACGTTTAAATATGTAATTTTGGTGATCAAATATGAGTTTTAAGTGTTAAAGCGATTGACTACAGGGAGACTCAACAGATCTATCGCCTGTACCTTTAAGAGCTTTGCTTCCTCATGATTGATCTTTGCATGCATATTTGATTCTGATAATGCTTTGATCTCGTACGGTGTAATGCGGTGTTGCATCAGTCTGGAAAGTTTTTTCCCAGCTTGCTTTTGTCTTTCCCGCAACACTCCAGTGACCACGATAGTAATGTTGCTTTTGCTTTTTATGACTTTCTTTGTTACGAGCGGCCTGTGTGTTTTATTACTGCTTATCTTCCCCGTCTTATAAGCTCATGGGTTGTTCTGCAGAGATATGAAGCTTCTCCCGCTGCGTGATAAAGCCCATCGTGTCCTCGGCGGCTCGCAGAAGCTTCGGCCATCGTTTATTGGAGGTAAAATGCGAGCGGATGCTGTTCTCAGGCCTGTGGAAAGTCGTTAGGTTAGCGTGAAGAATGGCTCCATTAGTGTGGACTCACACAGACTCATCAGCGCTCGTGTTTCGGGCCTGCCGAGACTCAGTAATGCTGGAGCCGCTGATGCTGATCGTTTCCTCTGAGTTCAGATAAAGAGAAGTAGATTAAACGAGGCCTGGTGCTTCTCTCTGCTCTTTTACCTTTCCGTTGAAAGAAAACCGACTCTCAGATGTTATTATTACTTTCTAATCTTCACCGGTTCTGTCCGTTTTGGATGAAATCACATTGAGGCACTAGATCATACTTTAAATGTTAAAGGGCACCTATTATGGCATTTAAAATGTTCCTAATATGTTCTGGGAGTCCTCAAAAACAGTTTTACATGAATGCAATGACAAAAAACACTTTTGTTGTCTTATAATATGCATTTATTTTACCTGATTTGCTCAGCGATTCCCCAATGATTCGTTCAACGACTCATTTTTCCAAACCCTTCCTTTGCGTGATGCTAATCGGCGGTGATTGGTCAGATGACCCAGTCAGTTGTGTTAGTAAAGCAATCATCATTAAAATGACGCGAACACAGCACAAGGTAGGCTATACTTGTGTGGTATAGTTGTAAATATAAACTCTAGCCACTGATTCTTCACATGCTCGTCTCTGGGCAGTGAAAAAAAATTTGCTTTTGATTCGCACTTCAGAACAGCGTCTCGTTGTCGACATGATGTTTCTCTGGTGTCTGCGCGCGCAATGAGTGGGCGCGGCCAATTTGATAATTTTTCGTCTTGACGTCACGACGAAAAGGAAAATGACTCATTGGAAAAACGATTCATTAAATTGACTCAGAGTCGACTCATACTTTTGAGAGACAATAACTTTTTTTACGGTGAACTTTCATATCTAAAACTTTGCAGGATGTTTTTGTTCACTTATGGTGCGTTCACACCAGACGCGAATAGAGCGTCTGGCGCGAGTGATTTCAATGTTAAGTCAATGCAAAGATGCGTTACGCGCATAAAAAAATCCTGCAGCGCGAATGAGGCGTAGAGCACGGCGCGGTAGATGCGAATACGCCTCATTTGAGCGTCAAGTTTGCGCGAATGGCGAATTGAGCATCTGGCGCATTACGTGCGGATCATTTTATTAAGTTCTTTTTGTGCATTCACGCGTTTGATGCGAATTCGCGAGTTGGATTGGGTTCAACTAACCTAACCCGAGTTGAAAAATCTGAACTTTGGCGTCAATTCGCGTGTCAATTCAATTGTGTGAATTTTACAGTAAAAAAAAAATATGAAACCTATTTTAGCTTCAGGTTCTAAAGGGTTAAAATCGTGAAATTAACCACATTTTTCAGGCCTTAAAAATGGTTCATCAGTTTTTTTTGCTCATCAAAGCTGCATGTATTTGATCAAAAATACAGTAAAAACTGAAATATTTTTACTATTTAAAATATCTATTTTCTATGTGAATATATAGTAAAGTTTAATTTATTCCTGTGAATTTTCAGCATCATTACTCCAGTCTTCAGTGTCACATGATCCTTCAGAAATCACTATAATATGATGATCTGATGCTCAAGAAACATTTATGATTATTATCAATGTTGAAAACAGTTCATATCTCGGTGGAAACAGTGATGCATTTCATTTTTTCAGGATTCTTTGAATAGAAAGACAAAAACATTTATCTGAAATATAATTTTTTGTAACATGACTTTTTGACTTTTTGATAATGCATTAATTTATTTGTTATATTGTAAAAAAATATATAATTCTAAAAAAAACCTTTCAAAATGTATTAATACACTTTATTATTGAAAATACACCTTGAAAGTTTTTTTAGAATTAGATTTTTTTTTTTTTTACAAAGTTTCAGAAATGCATGAAATCACGAACATGAACAGTTTTGTTTATAACTATTTAATATGTTACATGAGTGAAGATTGCTGTGTGTGTGTGTGTGTGTGTGTGTGTGTGTGTGAGTGTGTGTGGGAGTGTGTGTGTGTGTGTGAGAGAGTGTGTGGGAGAGTGAGAGTGTGTGTGAGAGTGTGTGTGAGTGTGTGTGAGTGGTGTGAGTGGTGTGGTGTGGTGTGTGTGGTGTGTGTGGTGTGTGTGTGTGTGTGTGTGTGTGTGTGATGGATGATTGGAGTGCCGGTATCGACTCCGGTTGCTTCTGAGAGAGTTTTGTGCCATTAAGGATCTCAAACCCAGAGCATATCCCAGCTCAATTTTATTATTGAATACATATTATACAGGGAAGCAATTTATAATAGCGCCAGGCGCTGTAACCTCGTTGAGAAATGTGTGAAATATCGAATAGCCGTTCCTGCTCGATTTTAACCATTACCTACCAGCCCTGCATCCATCTTCCCTCTCTCGATCGCGTTACACGAGGAACACGCTTGTGTTTGCGACGAGTGATGGATTTCTGACGGCAGATGTTGACTGACGTGTTCATGAAAAGGTCATGAATATTATGAACTGACAGGTAAAGGTCAGCGCTGGACGAGGCGTTCGTGAGTTCCAGAGTTAAAGTGCAGGAAAAGAATCGCAACACAAAGAAAAAAAAGAGAAAAATACTAAATAAGATGCTTTTCTGAATCTGTTTGAGCTTTTATTTGTTTCTCACTGGAACAAATGTGTTTGTCTCGTTTTCCAGCACAAATATCTAAACATTCTTAAACCAAGATACATTTAATGGAGAAGCAAAAATGACTTAAATATTTAATATTTTAAAATATTAAATATCTACAATATTTAAATTTTAGCTAAATTAAGTGACTTAATGCTTAAAACGGGGTCATTCTGGATAAATTGAGATTTTTTTTATTTTTGTATTAAATAGATCATAATTCTCACACAATTCTGCATAGACAACTAAACAAAATAACATAATAAATATAAATAAATAAATCTGGTTGAGTGAATGATTCAATGACTCACTCATGAAGACTCCACTGGATGAATCAGCGTTTTTGAACGAATCCCTTGAGTGAATGATTCAATGATAAATACATTTTTAACAGTCACTTGTCGCCACCTACTGGTGTAACAATGCAACCTTGAACTTACTTTCAAAAGGGGATTTGCTTTATATATAGCAACACTAAGTAAGAATTTTAACCTTAAAATAATGTTTTCAAAATCGTTTCAGTGGTTCATCAAGTCGTGACATTGTGAAATGCACTTATGCCACCGCTTTGCGGTCCTTTATCTGATATATCCACGCTATGTAAGATTGCCAGATCGGGTCGCGTTTCTGTAGTCCGTAAGAAAACTACAAATTTGACTTGCTTTACGGCAAGCGTTACATCATACTTTCATAAAATCATGCATACTCTACCTTGTCTGTGGCCATTGTTGATTCGAAAGCCGGTGCTGGATAAACAGAGAGCGTGTGCGTGCGCGTGCGAGAGTAGGATGCGGTAGGCTAAATTATTTACGACAGCAATGGGTCAAAAATTGGACAATTCCGCTTCTAACCTGTAGGGCGACCGCAGAGGAAAAGTTGCTTGGTGTTGCTTTAAGCATCGCTACTGTAGTCATTAGTGTTTATATCCGACCTATAAGCTTTTATACAGCACTTCTGTGAAAGTGTGAGTTATTATAACACTGAAATACTGAAATGTCATATAGGAATAAGTCATATTGCTTCTCAAGTAATGCATCTAGATTCAAGAGATTTGTATTTGCATTTATTTTTGCAGTGTTACGGTTGATTTATGACACAGAACCGGTTCCAGAGGACGTTTGATTGTCGTGTGTTATTTAATAAATTGGTTTTCTCCTTGGTGTCCTCCTGTAAAGTATCCGCCTGGGTTATTCTGTTCCTGAGGCTCATATTTCAGGCATTTCCCTCTGTCTTCCTGTGCTGGTTTGAGCAGATGAGCTGGAGCTCCGCCACGGGAGTCTGGGATTACAACATCAGCATCCCGGAGCGCTTTCGGCTTCAAAAAGACCACCGTCGAGTCTGGGAAACACCCTGAGCTCACATCTGATGAACCGCTGTAATAATCAGATCTGAGAATATGTAGTGCAAACAGCACAAATCAGTGCACATCCTTCTGAAAGAAATCATAACCTGTGACGTCAATAATCACTCTTATTTTTCACTGGTCATTATAGCAAAATAAACCCTGAACGGATGTCCTGTGTCACCATGAAGAGAATTATTTTGCGAAATTATTTTATTATATTAGAAAAATAACAGATCGTCCAGAAGCACTGAACTCAAAGCACTTTTTTTTTTTGCTTTCTTTTGGAAAACTGAAACACTGCTAATATCCTTGACAGCCATTATTCAGAAATATTATGTGAAAAACTATTTGTTAAAATATGAAAAAGGATATTATTAAATAAATAAATAAATAGTTTATTAAATAAGCCTAAGAATTATCTTATAAAAAAAATAACTAAAAATTAACAAACTAAACAAAAACTCAAAAAATTTATTAAAATAAACAAACAAATAAATAAATGAATAAATTGTTTATTAAATAAGCATGAGATTGATCTTATTAAATAAATAAATAAATATGTTTATTAAATAAGTCTAAGAAAGATCTTATTAAATAATTAAATAAATAAATATGTTTATTAAATGAGCCCAAGAATTTATTTGATTAAATAAATAAATAAATGTTTATTAAATAAGCCTAAGAATGATCTTATTAAATGCATAAATAAACGAACAAATAAATTAATATTTTATATTAAATAAGCCTGACAATGATCTTATTAAATAATTAAAATATGTTTTTTAAATAAGCCCAATAGTTTATTTTTATTAAATAAATAAATGTTTATTAAATAAGCCTAAGTATGATCTTATTAAATGCATAAATAAACAAACAAATAAATGCATATCTATTTATATTAAATAAGCCTGAGAATGATCTTAATAAATAAATAAATAATTAATAATATGTTTGTTAAATAAGCCCAAGAATTGATTTGAATAAATAAATAAATAAATGATCATTATATATTATATATATATATATATATATATATATATATATATATATATATATATATATATATATATATATATATATATATATATATATATATAAAGGTTAAATAAATAAGCCTAAGAATTAATTTACAAATGAACGAACGAATAAATAATGATTATTTTACTTGCTTTATTTATTTATGAAGCTTAAGGATTAAGATATTCCCCGTTTTTCCATAATTTCATCATTTTAATGTGTTTAATCTCAGCGATATGTTCACTTCCACAAGGCCTTGTTCCTCGGCGTGAGTTTTCCGGGAGTGTGTGTTCATCCCGCAGATCTACAGGAGTGTGTGTCCCAGCTGGGCTTGTTATCGTGTCAGTTCTGCGCAGGTATAATAAAGTCGGAGTGGATTTCTCCTGCGGGATCTCGGGAACGCTGAAAGCTAATACATGCACGGTTGGGAAGCCGCACTGATTGAACACTTCCTTCATTATATGAAGACGTCGGGGAGGACAGTGTGTTTGTCAGACGCCTCTACATTACTGTGCTGGGAATAACCCAGCTCTGCTGACAGAAAGGGTTACAGAGCTCATTCATTACACACTCACACTGCTGTATTTGAACAGTAAAAGCGTGTGTGTGTGTGTTCCGCCTGTGGTCGTGGAGAGGTCTCGTATGGATACTTACTGCAAATTGACGCTGCTAGTTTAATCTAGATTAGATTGAATTCTTCATAAAGTTTCCCTGCTCTATTAGACGGCCGCGTGTCAGCTCGTCTCTGATTGGTTAGTCAGACGTACTTTTTCAACTTGTTCTTTTGGGAAAGTCGCACAACTTTGGCTTTTCTTTCACTCACATCCTCCATGCTTGAAGAATACATATTTTTTTGCTTCGTCGTTTGTTTACTGAAGTTCAGAGTTTGTCGAGTCTGACCTACGAATTTGTGTAGCAAAATATTAAATGCGTTCATAATTTCCTGCTGACCATATTTTGATGATATTTCACTCATCCATCCATTTCACTCATCCATCCACCATCCATCCACTCCATCCATCCATCCATCCATCCATCCATCCGTCCATCCATCCTCCATCCATCCAACCATCCAATTCCACTCCATCCGTCCGTTCATCCCATCCCTCGTCTTCCATCCCATCACCATCCAATCCATCCATCCGTCGTTCATCCATCCATCCTCCCTGTCCATCCACCATCCAATCTCACACTCCATCCACATCCTCC
>CM070836.1:37718444-37743444 GCA_036326025.1 Chrosomus eos | reverse complement strand
CGAGGCTTTGTGTGTTTAAATGAGGAACACTCAGACTCGCTCCTGAAACACGCCCGGCCTCTCGTTGGGTTAACAATAGAAGAGAGTTAGAAAGTTGCAGAGATTCACTTTGCTGGGCGTCTCCGGCTCAAAGGATTGACTTTATTACATCTGAAGAATCAGCTCAAACTTTTAGTTTTGTAGGAGATCAGCAATGTGCATTTCTCAAAGGTAAAAAGAGAGAAAAATTAATATTAGTACGTGATTTAGATTTAATGCTGGATGTTTTATTGACTGAATGCTGTTGATTTTGAAGCGTGTTTGGATCAAAAATAATTTTAGTTTGTTCTAGTTAACTTTAAGCATTGAAGATTTACCAGTTTAAGTTGGAAATTAAATTAATTTTTCAGGTCTATGCTCAAAAACTGAATAAATGGATTTTAAAAATAGTGTAAATATAATTAAGTACCATAAATACCCTAAAAATACAAAAATAATAATAAAAAACATTTTTTGAACTAAAATATAGTACATTTATTTCATTGAAATAAAAAAATATGTAATATAAGTAGTGCTGGGCAACGATTAATCGCGATTAATCACATCCAAAATAAACGTTTGTGTTTACATAATATGTGTGTTTACTGTGTATAATATTTTGTACATATACACACACATGCATGTATTTAAAAATCTTTTATTGTAAACAGGAGATAAAATGAACAAATGTTTTGGCTCTTTGTCTTCGTCTGTGTGCGCTTATATATTAAGAAATATTTGCATGTGTATACTGTTTATATATTTATACATTTATATTATATATAAATAACACATTTTCTTAAATATATACATGCATGTGTGTGTTTTTATATATACAAAATAATTATACATAGTACACACACATATGTAAACACACAAACTTTTATTTTGGATGCGATTAATCGCGATTAATCGTTGCCCAGCACTACTTAAATTATATATATTTTTTATTTCAAGGAAATTAATGTACTATATTTTAGCTCAATAATGTTTTTAATACACTTTGATGTATTTTTAGGGTATTTTATGGTACTTAATTATATTTACACTATTTTTAAAATCCATTTATTCACTTTTTAGACCTGAAAATTAAATTAAATTTCCAACTTAAACTGTGGTAAATCTTCAATGCTTTAGAGCGACAGATTAAATATAAGCTCTTTTTAAAGATGACACTTGACAGATTATTGCTGAAGTGAAAAAAGTTTTAAAAAATGAAATTAGAAAATGTAGAATTTTATGTTTATTGTTATTAAAAATGCGCAAAAATACTATTTTTTTAATTTTTTATATGAAATATTTCAAAAACACATTTTACTCTAAAAATGCGAGAAAATCCATACATTTAAAGAAATTGTGTTACAAATTTTAGGTTGATATCTCAAAAAATGAGTTTTCAGTAAAAGTTTGTTTGGCTGCAGTACCGAATGCTTCCACTAGAGGAAATTCGTTTCAGGACCGTTTAACCATCTTTATTTTTTTGTGTTCACAAGTGCCAACAATTCCGATCAAGTAAAAAAATAAATAAAATAAAAAACGTAAATTTTTTTGACCGAAGAGCACCAGATAATAGAGCTTTATTGAGTTATTATATTCATACGCTTGTTTTTGCTGATGCTCACTAGTTAGCTGGTGATTCCTAGCAGACGCCGTTCACATCACTGCACTTTTCCTCCATGCAAGAGTGAGAATGAAATGGATTTCTGTAATTGCCGTCCCATTAACGAGCTAATTAAAGCAGGAGTGTTGCAACCCGAGGCGTTATTGAAATGAGTCGTCTCAGTCGAGTAAAGCCCGTAATAGAGCGCAGGTAGAGGACTTCAGTGTGTGTGTGTGTGTGTGTGATGGACGTTAAAGCTGTTTTTCCCAGTATGAAGTGTGTAATGGTTGATAACGACACACAGCTCGTTAAGATTCTCTCTTGTGATCGAGGTGTTTAGCGCCCCCTGTGGCGAGGGCGGGTTATGAGATTTTTCTGAAGCACAAGTTGATGTTGTATATCATCTCGTTTAAATTCATGCACTTTTCATACACAATTAACACTAATAAATATTATTGATGTAATGCACTGAACAGAACTTGAGCTGATTAATGACACTGAAACTGCTTTAAAGCTGAAATCGAATTTGTTTTATAGTTGATGAGTTTTGCAACATCAACACTGTTAATATTTAAATGCAAAAAACACTATAGAAATAAATTAACTTGTGTAGAGTGTGTTTTAGGCTTTACAGTGTGTGTGAGTGTGTGTGATTGTGTCTGAGTATGTGTGAGTGAGTGTGTGTTTGGGAGAGTGTGTGAGTGTGTTTGTGCGAGTGTGTTTGTGTGAGTGTGTGAGCGTGTGTGTGTGAGTGTGTAAGTTTGTTTGTGTGTGCGTGTGTGTCTGCGCTTGTGTGTGGGTTAGAGTGTGTGTGAGTGTGTTTGTGTGTGCATGTGTGCGGGCGCGTGTTAGAGTGTGCGTGTGTGTGTTAGAGTGTGTTTGATTGTGTCTGAGTGTGAGTGAGTGTGTGTTTGTGAGTGTGTAAGTGTGTGCGTTAGAGTGTGTTCGTGTGTGTGTTAGAGTGTGTGTGCGTTTGGTGATGTGTGTGTTAGAGTGTGTGTGTGTGCGCGTGTGTGTTGAGTGTGTGTGCGGTTGTGTGTTGAGTGTGTGTGTGCGTGTGTGTGTTAGATGTGTGTGTTAGAGTGTGTGTGTGCGCGTGTGTTGAGTGTGTGTGTCGTGTGTGTGTTAGAGTGTGTGGTGTGTGTGTGTTGTGTGTGCCCGTGTGTGTTGTGTGTGTGTGTGTGTGTGTGTTGTGTGTGTGTTTTTCTGTTCCTCAGTTCACCCGAATTGGTAAGACTATCAGGTAATCTTGGGAATAAATCTTATATATTCTTGAAAATAAAAAAAAAGGGCAAAAAATAACCTGGGTAATTAAGTTATGTAAATAAAGCGTAAGTGGTTGTTTGAAGAATGTGTTGAATAGTTTCTCCGGTGTTAAACGAGGGCCGTGTGTAAGTGTGTGTGAATGTAGACGCAGTGAAGTGAAATCCAATAGTGTGTGTGTGTGTGTGTGATTGCTGAGGGCCGTCTCGTATCCCAGCGCACGCAAAACTATGACATTTATGTTTCCGCAATTAACACACACACGCGATGCTAATGATGCGACTCTCTCTGACTGTGTGTGTGTGTGTGTGTGTGTGTGAGAGATCAATACTCCACCGGCTCACTGCCGCTGATATTAATGCAGTAAACAGTGTTTGGCCTGTGGCTGTTTCTCAGCTCATCCGCACACACACACACACACACACAACACACACACCACACACACACACACACACACACACACACCACACACACAACCACACACACAACCACACACACCACACACACACACACACACACACACACACACACACACCTGGGCGAGAGTGTGTGTGTCCTGGGTAATTACAGGTGTGTTTGATGGAGTTCACCTTCCTCCGGGCGGCACAGCGGGAACGACACGTGTGTGTGTGTGTGTGTGTGTGTGTGTGTGGTGGGTGTGTGTGTGTGTTACGACTTCAAACCTTTTCATTCACACTCCTGTTGACAGCGTTAAAGTTGGACCTGGTGGGTGTGTGTTTTATTTTATTTATTATTTTTTTATTTGTTTATTATTATGTGAGTGAGTGTGTGCGTGTGTGTGTGAGTGTGTGCGTGTGTGTGTGATGTGTGTGTGTGTATATACATTGATGATATATAATGGCATTTAGTATTATATAATATTAAGAATTATTTAATATTTGTTCAAAATTGTTTTTTTTTCTTTTTTTTATTATTTACTGGCAAGAGATTTTGGAAATATTATTATAATTATTTATTTTTAATGGATAATAGTAATATTTAGATATAAGGGCAGCTGATATAATGCAGTTATAAAACAGCATAACGCATATCAAAATAAACAAAATATATATAATATTAATAATAATTTTGAAAGTTTTCCAGTCATGTCAGTAAATAATAAAGTTTTTTTGTGCACTTTTGAACAAATATTGAATAAAATAATATTCAATATAATATAATAACTATTATTATTACTTTTTATGGCTAATATTAATATCTAAAGATCAGGGCAGCTGATGCCTGATACAATGTAGATATATACATGATTATGTTTAAGTTATGTTTTATGCTATGTTATGTTAGATATTTGTTCAATTAAAAAAAATAATTTCTATATTTTGGTATGTTGATGATAATCATATACGCTCAGACGATATTTGACAGATTAATCAGTGCGTCATTTTCCCTCTAGAAATGTCATGTGATTTATGAATTATGCTTTTATTCTAAAATATACTTATTGTATTTTCTGACAACATTTCTCAAAAGAATATGATAATATGCTGGAGCAAAAATGAAAGAATCTCTCACTTTAATTTCTCAGTGTTTTTCATCAAATTATAAATACTACAGGATTTTATATTGGCATAAGTTACGATGCTCTAGGGAGAGGAAATAAATCATTATTGTGTAAGAATTTCATTCCTTCAGAAATATAATATGTTTGTTGGGAAGCTTATTTCTCTGTTCCGGTTGATTGGTATTGAACGGGAATTTAAATGGGAATTGATTAGTTTGACTGCGGATACACACACACACACACACACACACACACACACACACACACACACACACACACACACACACACACACACACACCACACCACTCAAGTCGACCTCGTACAGGACTGTAGTTTGAGTCAGGGAATAACTAACTGTGTTTGTTTCCATTGTTTCTGTGCTAATGTGATTTTCAAAGGTTTTAAACATTTAAATTAGAGGGATGAATATTCATGAGCTTGTTGCTGTTCCGGCACTTTCTGCTCCCAAAGCTTCGGGATTGTGTTGTTGCGCTGAGATTTATGATGATGTTCCCAATGCTTTCGTTGATTTTGTGATTATATAAAGCAGAAAATTATCTTAAATATCTCAACATATCTTTATACTGTTGAACACCTCCCAGTTTGAATCCAGATCCAGGAATCGGATTTAGCAGATTTAGCTTTCAGGATCATAAATGGAGAATAATTTCCATCTGCCGGTGACTTTCAGGCTACACACATTTCTGATCCTTAGTTTAAAGTCGGCATGAAATGAAGTTGCACTCGTCTTTTCTCCTCTATTGTGCCGTATATCTGAACGCTTCTGGAGCGAGAACGAATGTGGCGGGGGCTTGATTGGATGGTTGTGGTTTGCCATTGGCTGATCTTATGTGAGTGACAGGTTGCCCTGATGAGGTGTGCTAAAGTTAAAGGCAAAATTAGGACTCTATGGAATAAAAATAAATAAATAAATAAAATTCTGTTTGCCGCTTTAATTTGTCTGCATTACTTTTTTTTCTGGACTCTGTTTTAATGGTTAAATTTTTTACAAAATAAAATTTGTAGAGCCCTATACAAGCTAATCTAGAAAAATTAAAACGGAAAACACACAAAACATTTTTTTTTCAAGTTCCATTTTATTTTTACCAAATTCTTTTTTTCATTTGAATTTTTCTAGATTCCATTTTAATGATTTAATTGAAATGTAATAAACAAAGCATGTCTAATTAATTGAATTCATAAACAACATAATTATTATTTTACAATAATACACCCTATGAAATGTTTTGTTTTTGCAGAAAGTATTGTGTATTTTAATTGATTTTTTAATCAATTGAAAATTAATTTACATTTTTTTAGCAAACAAAGTGCTACACAAAGAACTTTACTGTTAAAATGAAAATATGGAAGAAAAATGTGAATTATTATTTAATTAATTTTACTAATACTACATTTTCTTTCTTTCTATTGTACACCATTAATATATTTCTGTCACAATTTCTTCAAGTTAAACCAGACTTTTATTTTGTCAGGTTGCCTTGAAGACCTTTTTGAGTTTCTGTGTGTTTATGATACACGGCGATAGTTTTTATCAAATGAAACGGTATATGTATGTACAGGTAATGCTGATGAAGTGACTCTAAAGTTCATGCATGTCCTCATAGAGAGACAGAAAACACGAACACACATTTTTATTTTTATTTGTCTGCATTACTTTTTTTTTTTTTTTCTGACTCCGTTTTAATGGTTAAATTTTTTTTTAATCCAAAAGTCTTATTATTTAAAATCATGAAACTTTAATAGAAATGTTTTAAAACTTTAGCAAATTATTTTTAGGGCCCTATAAAATGTAGTCTAGAAAAATTTAAATGGAAAACACCGAATTTGGTGTAATATATTATTTTCTTTTCAAATTCCTTTTATTTTTTACCAAAAAAAAAAAAATTCCGTTTGAATTTTTCTAGATTCCATTTTAATGATTTAATTAAAATGTAATAAACAAAAGCATGTCTAACTAGAAAAAGTTTGTCGAGACAAACTTTAAGTTGGCTTGTGAAAGTTTGGACCAAAAGTTTGAAGAAGTTTAAATTAGTTCAAAGTTTAAATTAGTTCAAAGTTTAAATTAGTTCAAAGTTTAAATTAGTTCAAAGTTTAAATTAGTTCAAAGTTTAAATTAGTTTGAAGTTTAAAGTAGTTTAACGTTTAAAGTAGTTTAAAGTTTAAAGTAGTTTAAAGTTTAAAGTAGTTTAAAGTTTAAAGTAGTTTAAAGTTTAAAGTAGTTTAAAGTTTAAAGTAGTTTAAAGTTTAAATTAGTTCGAATTTTAAAGTAATTTGAAGTTAAATTAGTTTAAAGTTTAAATTAGTTCGAATTTTAAAGTAATTTGAAGTTAAATTAGTTTAAAGTTTAAAGTAGTTTTGAATTTTTCTAGATTCCATTTTAATGATTTAATTAAAATGTAATAAACAAAAGCATGTCTAATTAATTCAATTCATAATTTTTTTTTTACAATAATACGGACCTATGAAATGTTTTGTTTTTCAATACCTTTGATTGCTGGGTTTTGACGGATAGCTGCTGCTAAAGGTTCAATAAAAATCGTGAATAGGGATGGAGAGAGTGGACATCCCTGCCTCGTCCCCCTGTGCAGTGTGAAGCTTTGTGATGTTAGTCCATTGGTTGTGACCGTGGCCGATGGTGATGTGTATAAAATCTTGATCCAGTTAATAAATGACTCTCCAAAGCCGAATTTTTGTAACGTGGTGAATAAAAATTTCCAGTTGACCCTATCAAAAGCTTTTTCGGCATCTAATGTGGCAATGAGAGTATCTTTCTGTTGTACTGATGAGTAGTGCATTAAATTGTATAATCTGCGGGTATTATTGGATGCGTGTCTACCTTTTATAAAGCCGGTCTGATCAGGGTGGATTATATATGGTATAATTTGTTCAATTCTATGGGCTAGTGCTTTGCTAATAATTTTTATGTCGACATTTATAAGTGAGATAGGACGATAGTTAGATGTGAAGGTGTGGACTTTGTTAGGTTTAGGAATGAGTGATATAAGTGCTGTATTCATATGGGAAGGGAACTTCGCGTTATGTTTTATTTCTGTTATTGTTCTGCTAAATAATGGGTATAAGGTTGACCAAAAATGTTCGTAAAACTCAGCAGGGAAGCCATCTGGACCTGGTGCTTTATTATTTTGCATGCTTTTCAATGCGGAGTGAAGTTCTTTTTCTGTGATTGGTAATTCTAGTGTGTTTACTTGTTCCATGTTGAGTTTTGGTAGAATGGTGTTATCGAGGAATTGGGTTATGTCTTCTTGGTTTGGGTCCAGATCAGATGAGTATAATTTTGCATAATATTCTTGAAATATCTTGTTTATCTCAACTGGTGAATTGGTTAGCTTCCCTGACGAGTTTCTGATGGAGGTTATTGCTGTTTTTTCTTGAAACACCACAACAAACACATAAAATCTCACTTTATGCAGATGATATCCTACTATATATACAAGAACCCCTAGCATCTACTCAAGAAATAATTAAAACAATCCAATCCTTCTCAAAAATATCAGATTATGCAATAAACTGGAATAAATCTTTCATCCTCCCTTTACATAAAACCAAATGGGATGTGGCACACCATCAATCACCGATACCTATATGTCATGATCACATCACTTACTTAGGCATTAAGATTTCCTCCAGACTGTCAGAGTTGGTAACACTTAACTTCACACCACTGCTAAAAAAAATAGAAGACGATTTGCTCAGGTGGCTCAACCTTCCAATCTCCATAATCGGCAGGATAGCAGCAATAAAAATGACGATTTTACCGAAAATTAATTACCTATTTTCAATGATTCCAACCCACCCCACACTCACCTGGTTTAAATCACTAGACTCCATTATAACTCGCTTCTACTGGAAAAATAAAACACCAAGGATTAAACTCACTACACTACAAAAAAGTAAGGTTCAAGGAGGACTAGAAGCACCAAATTTCCAATATTACTCAATGGCTAACCAACTGCAATACATATACAAATGGATTCACCCCACCCAATCCGATATTATATGGCTAGATATAGAACAATCACTATGCAAAGAATTAAATATAGCTGACATACCGTTCCTCACCAAATCAATTAAACAACACACATGTTTTAATGCAGTAACTATATCTGCCACTCTGACAGCCTGGTGGAAATTTCACCAAATCACAAATTCTACATTAGCTCCATCTAACCTCACCCCACTGTGGAACAACCGTGACTTTATAAGCAATAAAAAAACATTGAATTTTCACACATGGGCAGGAAAGGGTATCACCCACATTAAGCATATTCTCAAATCTAACACATTTACACCATTTCCGCAACTGGCCCAGGAGTATGGCATCGGGAGCAACGAATTTTTAAAATACCTACAACTCAAATCTTCTGTTCTGACAAAAATCAACATCAGAGACACAAATTTAGAACTTCCACCGGCAATATCAGACTTGGTCAACATTTCCTCCCCAAAGAAACTTCTCTCTAAAATATACAAAATCATTTCAAACCAACTTCAGACCATACACTTACCAACAATAAAATGGGAAAACGATCTTTCAATAGCTCCTGATGCCAACTTCTGGACCCAAATCTGTAAAAACATCTATCTCATGTCCAAAAATGCGAATCTTCAGTTAATACAATACAAAATACTTCACAGAACACATTACACGGGCAATAGATTAGCTAAAATGGGTTTCACATCAGAAGTTTGCACACATTGTACTCACAATTCTACAGATACATACATCCATGCAACCTGGCACTGCACTCCAATCAAACACTTTTGGGAAGAGGTCACACAGTCACTATCCACTATAGTCGGCTGCCACATCCCACTGTCGCCTTCTCTTTGCTTGCTGGGGGACCTGACAATAATCACTGATAAAACTATAAACTCTAAAATGCTCCTCATAGCTCTAACCATCGCCAAGAAAACTATCCTCATGAACTGGAAAACTAGAAATAAATTACACATTAACATTTGGAAAAATCTTATTACAGACTTCATTGCAATGGAATACGCATCTCCCCTTCATGATTACGCATCTGAAACTGACCTCTGCCGTCCAACACTTTCTGACCTCTTACAGCTATGAATCCTTTCTCTGTTTTCAACTCCGACTCCTCCCACCTTCTTAACCAACCCACGAATATTAATGCATTTTAGCTGTTTGAACTTGTTTATGTCATCATTGTTGTTACTATCTTTAATGTTATTGTTAAGATTACTATTTTCACTTTTATTTTTTCATTGTTGTAATTGCTGTTGTTGCTGTCTTTTGCTTTCACCATTGCGGTCACCACTGCCATCATCATTATCATTTATTATTAATATTATTATTATCATTATTATTATAATCATCAATATTGCCATTGTCAATGCTGTATTTGAATTAAGTGTCATTTTCATCACTACTGCAATAATCCCCCCCTTATCTCTTCATGGGTTTTTAATGCACCACAACATAGAATAGAAAAAAAAAAAAAAAAAAAAAAGTATGTATATGGAAAACCTCACAAACACCAGGGCAGGCAAGACAGGCTAGAAGTGGTTTCATCGGGACAGCATCTCTGTCCCAATTTGAGACACTCTCGCACTGTACTCCCTCTTTTAATGCACCTTAGACATTGCACATACAAAAAAAAAAAAAAAAAAAAAAAAAAAATTAGGAAAAGATAGGGACCGATGAGATGTGGGGGAAGGTTATCTTATATTATCTTATCATCTTATTATAGCATCTTTTATTTTATACAGCATTGACAATGGCAATTGTTACATAGGAGGAAGGATGGAAATAAAAATCGACCAACACAATATTGGCAATATGGTGGTAGTGGGGAGTGGGTGGTGATGGTAATGACAATGGTAATAAATAATAAATGGTTACTTTGTTTACGCACACACACACACATACACATACCCACACTCACACCCGCTCACATGCACACTTTGATCAAACACTTAAATCACTTTTATGTCACTTCTGGAATTATGGATTTACAAGATTGCTCACTAATGCACTATATTGGTTTTGTTTGTATGTCTGACTGTTAAATAAAAAAAAAAAAAAAAAAAAAAAAAAAAAGAAAGCTCAACAGTCTTTCTGCAAAATAACTTTTTTTTTTAAGAATAAAAAAAAAAAAAAAAATGTTTTGTTTTTGCAGAAAGTGTGTATTTTAATTTGTTTTAATCAAACAATTTTTTTAGCAAACTTATTACTAATACTACGTTTCATTCTTTCTTTCTATTGTACAACAGTAATAAATTTCTGTCACAATTTCTTCAAGTTAAACCAGACTTTTATTTTGACAGGTTAAGGCAACCTATCAAAATAAAAGTCTGGTTTAACTTGAAGAAATTGTGACAGAAGACCTTGAGTTTCTTTGTGTTTATGATACACAACAACAATTTTATCAAATGAAACGGTCAAATGCTGATGAAGTGATCTAAAGTTCATGCATGTCCTCATAGAGAGACAGAAAATATAAATTTTTATGACTGAATTATGCGAGTTCGTCCTCATTTCTCGCATGGCAAAAATCAAAATAAGAAGACAAACACTCTCATTGTGCATGCATTAATGCAGCGCTTGATTGATTCTCACGGGACACGCGGACTAAATTAAAACCTGAACCTGGAAGAGGTGGAGATTCTCATTAGCGATCCGTCATCACACACTCGCGTTTACATTAACCTCGTTCTCTGAGTCTCAAACTCCACCTGACGTTCCTGGATCTCCTGACCTCATCAAGAGACTCGTCATTTAATATCAGCGCATCTCATTCACTCTTTCTCCTTTAATCCTGCGATGAGTTTAAGGGTCAGTGCTGTGTGTGTGTGTGTGTGTGTGTGTGTGTGTGTGTGTGTGTGTGTGTGTGTGTGTGTGTGTGTGTGTGTGTGTGCTCCTGATGGGACGCTTGTTTTGTGTCAGCAAATCCTGGGGTTTTAATGCACTTTTATTCAGCACTTTCCTCAATGGTTCTCAGGAGTGAAGAGGTTTTATATGCATAAATAATTCATTCAGCGGCACGACTTACACGAGTATAGTCCTTTCTCTGGGAATCTGCATTTTACCTCTTATAATAATATAATAATCATAATAATATTAATGGTCTACGTTTCCATAGGGTGCTTGTAGACTCTCTGGTTTTTCTGTCTAATAATCATTTTCTTTCCACGGATAATATGTTTTACCGTCACACTTTTACTTTTACTATATCTTTATATTTTAAAGATATAGTCTGAATGCATCACTGCGGATTAAACATCTGCTAAATGCTTTGATGTAAAGTAAAGCTCTGATATTGACATTTTTATTTTTTTTATTTTATTCACATAAAGAATTTCATCATGTATCAGAAGACGTAACATCACATGATCTGAAATATTGAGCACAAGAGGTTAAACTGACTCGTAATTTGATGTGTTTATTAAGATCTGAAATAAAACAAGATGAACTGAAATATTCCAGCACTTTCTGTGATGTAGTGTGCTTGCTTATCATAGGAAGTAATAAGAAATGACTCTTTACAGTAAGGTAGTAGCCTAGTGAGAACAGGGAACAGGGGAATCACTTTCTCTCTTTCATCAAACCACAGTTTTTACAAGTTTCTGCATAAAATTGCATAAATATCCGCATATTCCATCGCATTTTTTACGAAAACGTGCCGCCAAAAGCCGTCGCGGCTTTTTAGCACAAAAACTCTGATTAACATAGAAAGTAAGCCTTTTAATGCGCGTCGCAATAAAATAAAAGGCATGTGGCTAATATTATTAGCCACATGCTGCATTCTGATACGGCAACAGAGCCGCCATCTTGGAACAGTCAGTGAGGAGAGAGCTTGAATGGAAGTCAAGATGCTGAATGAAACTGAATGAAACATACTTTTATGTTTGCCATGCTTTCAGAAAAGTTTATTCAGACTTTAAAGCTACACTGTGTGATTTTTCCCCCCATCTAGCGGTGTAAAGGTATATGACCATCCAGTGAATATTAGTTTCTGTTCCTCTCAATTCCGATCTCGTTTTAACTCCTACGGTGGCCAATGTAGTCCAAGATTAACATGGGATCAGTGCGATATTTGAAAGTCTCTTCTGCTCATCAAGGCTGTGTTCATTTGATAAAAATACAGTAAAAATAGTGAAAATATTATTATAATGTAAAAATCTGTTTTCTATGTGAATATATAGTAAAGTGTAATTTATTCCTGTGAATTTTCAGCATCATTACTCCAGTCTTCAGTGTCACATGATCCTTCAGAAATCACTATAATATGATGATTTGGTGCTCAAGAAACATTTATGATTATTATCAGGGTTCATATTTTTGTGCAAACTATGATGCACATTATTTTTGGAGGATTCTTTGATGAGTAGAAAGTTAAAAAAAAACAGCGTTTATTTGAAATTGAATCTTTTGTAACATTATAAATGTCACATTTGATCAATTTAATGATGATTAAAAGTATTAATATTCCTCATTAATTCCATGTGCCGTTATGATCAATCTCCTGTGCACTTTTAATCTAGAAGGATCTGATGTACGCTTGCGTGAGTGTAGCATTTCTCAGTTTTTGTCCTGTAAATGCTGGTTTATTTTCCACATTTCTCAGTTTTTGTCCTGTAAATGCTGGTTTATTTTCCACATTTCTCAGTTTTTGTCCTGTAAATGTTGGTTTATTTTCCACATTTCTCAGTTTTTGTCCTGTAAAGTTGGTTTATTTTCACATTTCTCAGTTTTTGTCCTGTAAATGTTGGTTTATTTTCCACATTTCTCAGTTTTTGTCCTGTAAATGTTGGTTTATTTTTCACATTTCTCAGTTTTGTCCCGTAAATGTTGGTTTATTTTCCACATTTCTCAGTTTTGTCCTGTAAATGTTGGTTTATTTTCCACATTTCTCAGTTTTTGTCCTGTAAATGTTGGTTTATTTTCCACATTTCTCAGTTTTTGTCCTGTAAATGTTGGTTTATTTTCCACATTTCTCAGTTTTTGTCCTGTAAATGTTGGTTTATTTTTCACATTTCTCAGTTTTTGTCCTGTAAATGTTGGTTTATTTTCCACATTTCTCAGTTTTTGTCCTGTAAATGTTGGTTTATTTTTCACATTTCTCAGTTTTGTCCCGTAAATGTTGGTTTATTTTCCACATTTCTCAGTTTTTGTCCTGTAAATGTTGGTTTATTTTCCACATTTCTCAGTTTTTGTCCTGTAAATGTTGGTTTATTTTCCACATTTCTCAGTTTTTGTCCTGTAAATGTTGGTTTATTTTCCACATTTCTCAGTTTTTGTCCTGTAAATGTTGGTTTATTTTCCACAATTCTCAGTTTTTGTCCTGTAAATGTTGGTTTATTTTCCACATTTCTCAGTTTTTGTCCTGTAAATGTTGGTTTATTTTCCACATTTCTCAGTTTTTGTCCTGTAAATGCTGGTTTATTTTTCACATTTCTCAGTTTTTGTCCTGTAAATGTTGGTTTATTTTCCACATTTCTCAGTTTTTGTCCTGTAAATGTTGGTTTATTTTTCACATTTCTCAGTTTTTGTCCTGTAAATGTTGGTTTATTTTCCACATTTCTCAGTTTTTGTCCTGTAAATGTTGGTTTATTTTTCACATTTCTCAGTTTTTGTCCCGTAAATGTTGGTTTATTTTCCACATTTCTCAGTTTTTGTCCTGTAAATGTTGGTTTATTTTCCACATTTCTCAGTTTTTGTCCTGTAAATGTTGGTTTATTTTCCACATTTCTCAGTTTTTGTCCTGTAAATGTTGGTTTATTTTCCACAATTCTCAGTTTTTGTCCTGTAAATGTTGGTTTATTTTCCACATTTCTCAGTTTTTGTCCTGTAAATGTTGGTTTATTTTCCACATTTCTCAGTTTTTGTCCTGTAAATGTTGGTTTATTTTCCACAATTCTCAGTTTTTGTCCTGTAAATGTTGGTTTATTTTCCACATTTCTCAGTTTTTGTCCTGTAAATGTTGGTTTATTTTCCACATTTCTCAGTTTTTGTCCTGTAAATGTTGGTTTATTTTCCACATTTCTCAGTTTTTGTCCTGTAAATGTTGGTTTATTTTTCACATTTCTCAGTTTTTGTCCTGTAAATGTTGGTTTATTTTCCACATTTCTCAGTTTTTGTCCTGTAAATGTTGGTTTATTTTCCACATTTCTCAGTTTTTGTCCTGTAAATGCTGGTTTATTTTCCACATTTCTCAGTTTTTGTCCTGTAAATGTTGGTTTATTTTCCACATTTCTCAGTTTTTGTCCTGTAAATGCTGGTTTATTTTCACATTTCTCAGTTTTTGTCCTGTAAATGTTGGTTTATTTTTCACATTTCACAGTTTTTGTCCTGTAAATGTTGGTTTATTTTCCACATTTCTCAGTTTTTGTCCTGTAAATGTTGGTTTATTTTCCACATTTCTCAGTTTTTGTCCTGTAAATGTTGGTTTATTTTCCACATTTCTCAGTTTTTGTCCTGTAAATGTTGGTTTATTTTCCACAATTCTCAGTTTTTGTCCTGTAAATGTTGGTTTATTTTCCACATTTCTCAGTTTTTGTCCTGTAAATGTTGGTTTATTTTTCACATTTCTCAGTTTTTGTCCTGTAAATGTTGGTTTATTTTCCACATTTCTCAGTTTTTGTCCTGTAAATGTTGGTTTATTTTTCACATTTCTCAGTTTTGTCCTGTAAATGTTGGTTTATTTTCCACATTTCTCAGTTTTTTGTCCTGTAAATGTTGGTTTATTTTCCACATTTCTCAGTTTTTGTCCTGTAAATGTTGGTTTATTTTCCACAATTCTCAGTTTTTGTCCTGTAAATGTTGGTTTATTTTCCACATTTCTCAGTTTTTGTCCTGTAAATGTTGGTTTATTTTCCACATTTCTCAGTTTTTGTCCTGTAAATGTTGGTTTATTTTTCACATTTCTCAGTTTTTGTCCTGTAAATGTTGGTTTATTTTCCACATTTCTCAGTTTTTGTCCTGTAAATGTTGGTTTATTTTTCACATTTCTCAGTTTTTGTCCTGTAAATGTTGGTTTATTTTCCACATTTCTCAGTTTTTGTCCTGTAAATGCTGGTTTATTTTCCACATTTCTCAGTTTTTGTCCTGTAAATGTTGGTTTATTTTCCACATTTCTCAGTTTTTGTCCTGTAAATGCTGGTTTATTTTTCACATTTCTCAGTTTTGTCCTGTAAATGTTGGTTTATTTTTCACATTTCTCAGTTTTTGTCCTGTAAATGTTGGTTTATTTTCCACATTTCTCAGTTTTTGTCCTGTAAATGTTGGTTTATTTTCCACAATTCTCAGTTTTTATCCTGTAAATGTTGGTTTATTTTCCACAATTCTCAGTTTTTGTCCTGTAAATGTTGGTTTATTTTCCACATTTCTCAGTTTTTGTCCTGTAAATGTTGGTTTATTTTCCACATTTCTCAGTTTTTGTCCTGTAAATGTTGGTTTATTTTCCACAATTCTCAGTTTTTGTCCTGTAAATGTTGGTTTATTTTCCACATTTCTCAGTTTTTGTCCTGTAAATGTTGGTTTATTTTCCACATTTCTCAGTTTTTGTCCTGTAAATGTTGGTTTATTTTCCACATTTCTCAGTTTTTGTCCTGTAAATGTTGGTTTATTTTCCACAATTCTCAGTTTTTGTCCTGTAAATGTTGGTTTATTTTCCACATTTCTCAGTTTTGTCCTGTAAATGTTGGTTTATTTTTCACATTTCTCAGTTTTTGTCCTGTAAATGTTGGTTTATTTTCCACATTTCTCAGTTTTTGTCCTGTAAATGTTGGTTTATTTTCCACAATTCTCAGTTTTTATCCTGTAAATGTTGGTTTATTTTCCACAATTCTCAGTTTTTGTCCTGTAAATGTTGGTTTATTTTCCACATTTCTCAGTTTTTGTCCTGTAAATGTTGGTTTATTTTCCACATTTCTCAGTTTTTGTCCTGTAAATGTTGGTTTATTTTCCACAATTCTCAGTTTTTGTCCTGTAAATGTTGGTTTATTTTCCACATTTCTCAGTTTTTGTCCTGTAAATGTTGGTTTATTTTCCACATTTCTCAGTTTTTGTCCTGTAAATGTTGGTTTATTTTCCACATTTCTCAGTTTTTGTCCTGTAAATGTTGGTTTATTTTCCACAATTCTCAGTTTTTGTCCTGTAAATGTTGGTTTATTTTCCACATTTCTCAGTTTTTGTCCTGTAAATGTTGGTTTATTTTCCACATTTATCAGTTTTTGTCCTGTAAATGTTGGTTTATTTTTCACATTTCTCAGTTTTTGTCCCGTAAATGCTGGTTTATTTTCCACAATTCTCAGTTTTTGTCCTGTAAATGCTGGTTTATTTTTCACATTTCTCAGTTTTGTCCCGTAAATGCTGGTTTATTTTCCACAATTCTCAGTTTTTGTCCCGTAAATGCTGGTTTATTTTTCACATTTCTCAGTTTTTGTCCTGTAAATGTTGGTTTATTTTCCACATTTCTCAGTTTTTGTCCTGTAAATGTTGGTTTATTTTCCACAATTCTCAGTTTTTGTCCTGTAAAATGTTGGTTTATTTTCCACAATTCTCAGTTTTTGTCCTGTAAATGTTGGTTTATTTTTCACATTTCTCAGTTTTTGTCCTGTAAATGTTGGTTTATTTTCCACATTTCTCAGTTTTTGTCCTGTAAATGTTGGTTTATTTTTCACATTTCTCAGTTTTGTCCTGTAAATGTTGGTTTATTTTCCACATTTCTCAGTTTTTGTCCTGTAAATGTTGGTTTATTTTCCACATTTCTCAGTTTTTGTCCTGTAAATGTTGGTTTATTTTCCACATTTCTCAGTTTTTGTCCTGTAAATGTTTGTTTATTTTCCACATTTCTCAGTTTTTGTCCTGTAAATGTTGGTTTATTTTCCACATTTCTCAGTTTTTGTCCTGTAAATGTTGGTTTATTTTCCACATTTCTCAGTTTTTGTCCTGTAAATGTTGGTTTATTTTCCACATTTCTCAGTTTTTGTCCTGTAAATGCTGGTTTATTTTCCACATTTCTCAGTTTTGTCCTGTAAATGTGGTTTATTTTTCACATTTCTCAGTTTTTGTCCTGTAAATGTTGGTTTATTTTCCACATTTCTCAGTTTTTGTCCTGTAAATGTTGGTTTATTTTCCACAATTCTCAGTTTTTTCCTGTAAATGTTGGTTTATTTTCCACAATTCTCAGTTTTTGTCCTGTAAATGTTGGTTTATTTTCCACATTTCTCAGTTTTTGTCCTGTAAATGTTGGTTTATTTTCCACATTTCTCAGTTTTTGTCCTGTAAATGTTGGTTTATTTTCCACAATTCTCAGTTTTTGTCCTGTAAATGTTGGTTTATTTTCCACATTTCTCAGTTTTTTGTCCTGTAAATGTTGGTTTATTTTCCACATTTCTCAGTTTTTGTCCTGTAAATGTTGGTTATTTTCCACATTTCTCAGTTTTTGTCCTGTAAATGTTGGTTTATTTTCCACATTTCTCAGTTTTTGTCCTGTAAATGTTGGTTTATTTTTCACATTTCTCAGTTTTTGTCCCGTAAATGCTGGTTTATTTTCCACATTTCTCAGTTTTTGTCCGTAAATGCTGGTTTATTTTTCACACATTCTCAGTTTTTGTCCTGTAAATGTTGGTTTATTTTCCACATTTCTCAGTTTTTGTCCCGTAAATGCTGGTTTATTTTCCACAATTCTCAGTTTTTGTCCTGTAAATGCTGGTTTTATTTTTCACATTTCTCAGTTTTTGTCCTGTAAATGTTGGTTTATTTTCCACATTTCTCAGTTTTTGTCCTGTAAATGTTGGTTTATTTTCCACATTTCTCAGTTTTTGTCCTGTAAATGTTGGTTTATTTTCCACAATTCTCAGTTTTTGTCCTGTAAATGTTGGTTTATTTTCCACATTTCTCATTTTTGTCCTGTAAATGTTGGTTTATTTTCACATTTCTCAGTTTTTGTCCCGTAAATGCTGGTTTATTTTCCACAATTCTCAGTTTTTGTCCTGTAAATGCTGGTTTATTTTTCACATTTCTCAGTTTTGTCCTGTAAATGTTGGTTTATTTTCCACATTTCTCAGTTTTTGTCCTGTAAATGTTGGTTTATTTTCCACATTTCTCAGTTTTTGTCCTGTAAATGTTGGTTTATTTTCCACATTTCTCAGTTTTTGTCCTGTAAATGTTGGTTTATTTTCCACATTTCTCAGTTTTTGTCCTGTAAATGTTGGTTTATTTTCCACATTTCTCAGTTTTTGTCCTGTAAATGTTGGTTTATTTTCCACAATTCTCAGTTTTTGTCCTGTAAATGCTGGTTTATTTTTCACATTTCTCAGTTTTTGTCCTGTAAATGTTGGTTTATTTTCCACATTTCTCAGTTTTTGTCCTGTAAATGTTGGTTTATTTTCCACATTTCTCAGTTTTTGTCCTGTAAATGTTGGTTTATTTTCCACATTTCTCAGTTTTTGTCCTGTAAATGTTGGTTTATTTTCCACATTTCTCAGTTTTTGTCCTGTAAATGCTGGTTTATTTTCCACATTTGTCTTCAGAAGATTGTGTGATCCAGTAAAAGCAGAGCTCATGTGTTTTCTTGAGCCGGTTCAGTCCCTGTAAGTCTTCATAAGCCGAGCTCAAGCTTCATTAAGCGTATCTCACCTGAGAGCGCTAGCGCTGCGTGTGATGAAGCTAAAGGCTAATCTCCCTGTCTTCTGTTCATTTCATGTTAAATATTAATGTGGCTCGCCTGCAGCATTGCTCACGGCACTTTGGCCTCAATTTTTAATGGAGCAATTATAAAGGTTATGCGTTGATACTGAGCGCATCGATTATACGCTGTTGTTTCATCCCCTGCTTTCTCCTCTTTTATTGCTCTTCCTGCCGGTTTGAACTGAATCATTTTAATAGGGGAATAAAGAAGGGATGAATTCGGGCAGAACGTGTGATTAATACGCATGTGTCTGTTTAAACCTGAGATAATACATGTGTATGATATGATACGTGTTCATAAATGTGTTGTTGTTTTGCATAGAGAAGTGTGATTATTATTATTATTATTATTATTAGATATTTTATTTTAAAAATGACAAAGTTAAAAGGGTTGTTAAAGTTAAACGCACTGAGTAGTAAGTTTGAGACCAAACACAGATTAGATATTGTTAAACTTACACTTCAGATAAATTTCAGATTTTTTCCCCATTTCCATCCTATTATTTCCCTCTTTTTTTCTTTAACTTTGGTTACAAGGATTGCATGATTTTGGGGAAAAAAAATTGTGTTTTTTTTTTTTTTCTGATATTTTTCGATTTTAAAATGCAATTTAAAAAAAAACAGCTTTGCTTTGATTTTTTGTTTGTTTTTTTGTAGGCCTGAACATTTTGGCATTATATTGTATGTATTAGAATTAATAATTATAGTTATTATAAATTATAATATAATAAAATGAATTGTGTTTTTTTCTGATAAAAATTGTGATTTAAAATGCAATTTAAAAAAGCTTTGCTGTGATATTTTTTTGGGGGCTGCACATTTTGGCAATAATAATAATAATAATAATAATAATTTATTATTATTTTGTATGCATTATAATTAATAATAATAATTAATATTAGTATTATAATTATTAATAATAATAATGATTATTATTAGTATTGTTATCATTTTTGTTATTATAAGTTACAGTTAAATATATACAAATAATAATAGTAATAATAATGATTATTAAAATAAAATATGCTAAATACAAACAAATTACCATTGTAATTTTCACTTAAATATTTCACTGTAATTAAAAAATAAGTTATATTATATTATACATCACAGCTGTCAAATACTAATATTATTTTTTATCTTAATTTCTTCAAAACTTGAAAACTATCAAACTTTTATTTTGACTAAAAACCTCGCGTGTAAAAACGCAGTGCCGCGCTTTCGCCCTGAAAAACGCAGCGCATATATTCATTAAATTAAATATATTCATGTGATAATCACACTTAAGCCATTCTGGTTTTAAACCGAGTGTTTTTTAAAGACTACTTTAATTATTGCCTTTAAATGTTGTTTTAATTTGAGTTATTTGATGAAAGTCTGAAATCATCTGAGCTTTTAGTGGTCAGATGCACTAAAACACCTGATAAATGCACGAGGCTCGAGTCTTTTCATGGAAACGCTTGCAAACCACACAGAAATGCCCTAGCAACCAATAGAAATGCCCTAGCAACCACCCTCCTCAGTAACCCAGTGCAGTGAATCTTGCACCATTCACATCTTGAGAAAGTGCAAAACTGCAGTTTAATATTGGATCCCCTTATAGCGTTCGCTGCTCTTCAGTGTTTGGATCGGAAGCGGGCGCATGTTTTAATCTTTCTTTATGAAGTTGGCATTGTCTCGGTTTAGAGCGTATGATTAAAAGCCCTCGTCACATGATGTGAGGATCCCGGGTCTCCTGTCACGCGGGCCTGGGTTACACGGCTAATATCTGTCTCTTTAATCCCTCTCTCTCTCTTCTCAGCAGGAGAAGCTGCAACTGTGTGATCTCCAGACAGAGGCCGTGTGTGTGTGTGTGTGTGTGTGTGTGTGTGTGTGTGTGTGTGAGGCGTATGATTATCATATATCATATATACCACTGCTCATAATTACGTGCGGCGATTCTCATCCTTTCATCTTTCAGTCCCTCCGTTTACTCACATTTCGTCTGCGAATGTCTTATTGTATTTGTAAAATTAATTTCAAAATTTGCTTTAAAAATAATAGGAGTAATTTTTTTTTTAGTTTTTACCGTTTTTTTTGAGGTGCTTCATCTTCAGAAAATTTTGTTTGATCACTTTAGAATGTCAAAAAATTAGGCGTTTCATTTTTTTTGTGAGTTTTGCTTTTTTGTAACCAACTGTGCTGTTGAGTATTTTATTTTTTAACATTTAACATTAAAAATTAAATTGATATTTTATATGAAGTTAAACTGTGTAGTTGCTATTTAGTTTAGTTTAGTTATTGTAACTTATATTCATACAAATGGAAAAGGTTGTTTTTCCAATTTTAAAATTTGTACTCGTAACTTTGATCACAGTTTTGAGGCAAATAGAAGAAAAATATTTACACAAGGTTTTACACATGAAATTAAGTTTTTAAAATCTATGATTTAGTTTTGTCGCATATTACACACACACACACACACACACACACACACACACACACACACACACACACACACACACACACACACACACACACACACACACACACACACACACACACACTTTTCTTTCCCCTTGCGACTGCATTTTGCATATAAACATGCTCGCACAATAATTCTGAAATTAAAATAGTCATTAAAATAAATGTTTTTAGTTAGAATATGTAGGTTTCATAAATGCAGACAGTTTTGAGCAGTCATGAGTTATACGTTTAAAATTAATTTAAATAAATACATTGAAGTCAAAGTATTTCTCACATTATATGCGCTTATAAATTTCATCTAGTGATATATTCATAGAAACTTTTTCCAGAAATATTAATAAAAATTGCACCACACTTTTTTTTTTTTTTGCTGTAGTTCTTAAAAAAAGAAAATTCTTTGAAATTGCACCTTTTGCAATGAATGGAAAGTGGGTAAATTATAAAATAGCATGATAAAAACATGCTAACATTTAAAACTCATTAATGAGAAGTTACTAGAAAAATATGAAATTATTAAGACTAATGTTTTATAAGCTAATGCTCAACCGGGTCCAAAACTGACCCAGGAATGCAACGCTGTATACAGTGTTTAATGCATTAGGATGGTTAAAGTTTACAGGTATTAAATGATATTTTGAGTGTTTTCACGGCTGTTTTACTGCAGTTTCTGCTTCATTAGTTCCTTAGCAGCTCAACCTCCCCAAAGTCATTTCAATCCCTGTTCCGTATGTTTTTCCATTAATAATTCATCTCCAAAGTGATTAATATTTTACGCCTACATGCTGAAGCTCGTAGCACACAATAGATATGAATTAATCAGGCAGTGTTGGCCAGCCGATACATCGATCGCTCGCGTTTCTTTCTCACGGACTCTTCAGTCTCAGGGCGAGAGAGTTTAGAAGGTTAATGTGCTGATTTACTCTCTTTAACTCTCTTTAACTTGTGTGCCTGGGTTATTGAGAATACTTTTATCCCTTTGTTCAGCTTTGATCACAGGAATAAATTACACTTTACTATATATTCACATAGAAAATTGTTCATTTCATTTATATTAATATTTCACATTTTTTACTGTATTTATAATCGCACAAATGCTGATTTGTTGAGCAGAAGAGAAACATTAAAGACCCCAAACTTTTGAAGTCTAGTGTGAATATATATATATATATATATAAATACGTATATAAAAGTGTGCCGCTGCATCTTTATAAGCGTATTAATGCAGATTTACTGTGAACGCTGTCAGTGTCTCTCATGAACAGATGTTGTGATGTTGTTTATTTGAGCTGTTCTTCACACTGTCAAGGTCAAGTGTGTTGTGTGTGTGGTGTGTGTGTGTGTGTGTGTGTGTCTCTGTTGTGAGACTCCAGTGGTCCTCGTGTTTTTCTTCTCGCTCTGTGTTTGTTAAGCTCAAGTCTGTGGCCCTCGAGATCCGTGATCCGTATCTGTGGTTAATACAGGTCTGAGAACACCAGAGCGGTGTAAGAGCAGATCTAGAGAGAAGTTCAGGGAGTAATGTCCTCTGGAAGATGCTTTCGTCTAAATCCACTTCCAGAAACCTGTATGATTGTGGAGGTGTTCAAATCTGCTCCACTAATGACACTAACTAGTGCACACTAGACATGTGCTGCTAAACTGAGTGTGTTTAACATCAGAGTTCGATTGCTTTGGTTAGTTTCCAAACTGATAGTTATTGCACATTGTGTGTGTGTGTGTGTGTGTGTGTGTGTGTGTGTGTGTGTGTGTGTGTGGTGTGTGTGTGTGTGTGTGTGTGTGTTGCGTTTTAAGTTGCTTTCATGAGCAGAAAAAATAAAT
This sequence comes from Chrosomus eos, assembly GCA_036326025.1. Taxonomy (NCBI): domain Eukaryota; kingdom Metazoa; phylum Chordata; class Actinopteri; order Cypriniformes; family Leuciscidae; genus Chrosomus; species Chrosomus eos. The sequence continues at coordinate 37,720,058 of CM070836.1, read as the reverse complement.
GTAAAAATGTTGTGCATGTAAAGCAGTGATTTTACATTTTTTATTTTTGATTTAAAGTCTTCTAGGAGTGTTAGTATAATGCAATAAAGTTTTGTGATCGTTTTTTTTGTTCACTTTTTTTGACCAATTAATTTCCATGTTTTTTCTCAGTCATTCATGATTTACTTTAATTTAAAGCGGGGGTGAAACACTCAGTTTCACTCAATCTCATGTTAATCTTGAGCACTTATAGAGTAGTATTGCATCCTTCATATCTCCAAAAAGTCTTTAGTTTTATTATATTTATAAAGAAAGATAGGCTGTACCGAGTCTTTCTGGAAAAAAACGAGCGGGTGGAGGCGTGCCGTGTGGGCGGAGCTAAATAAGCACGAGCGCTCGAAGCTTACGTTGAGAGCTTCTGGAAGCTGTGACATCCCAAAACAAACCATCAGATTCAGCCATACATTTTTGATCCCGAATCAGATCCCGAGGCTGAAATTGAAGACGAGCAGCAGCAGCAACGACTACAGCAGGACGTCTCTAAGCGGTGTGTACTGGAACTGCAGAACTTATATTTGCTTAGCGGTTTTTGTAAATGACTAATTTTCACTTTATGTCGTCGTATTTTTTTTAAAGGTGTACATGTGGGAAGTGTAGTTTTACATTAACTGTACGTGATCATGTTGTTTACTTGTTGTGCTTACACACCGATAGAGAACTCACAGACATTTGAAGCAGTTTTACTCACCGCCTGCGGTTCCAACGCACGACCGTGAACCTTTATCGTTGGGACTGCTCCATCCTTAAGCATAGGACCCGTATAAGGAAATTCCGGCGCCTCTGACGTCACACACGCACGTACTCGAAAAAAACTTTCCGAAATTTGTGACAAACCGGAAGGAGTATTTGTTTCACAGAAATACTCAATCAAACGTACAACTTAATTTTTGAAACTTTGTCCATGTTTAGCATGGGAACCCAACTCTTTAATAGTGTAAAAAAATCACTATGCATGAAATAGCATTTCAACCCCCCCCCCCCCCCCCCCCCTTTGATAGAAAAATAGTTTTTTTTGTTAATATAATGAATCATCCCAAACAGACAACTAAACAAAATTTGCATCAGCATTTTTGAACACATCTCTTGAATGAATGATTCAATGACTGAATGACTGGGTTGGCATAACTAGAAAAATTAGATGTCCATGGCATTTTCAGATTTTATTAATTTCCATGAATAAAATATATATATATATATATATATATATATATATATATATATATATATATATATATATATATATATATATATATAATTTATAAAAAATAGTTATTAATTTTTTTTGTTAAAAAAAACAGATAATGGGAATTCTAGTTCCTCAAAGAAGGACAAACGGGATAAATTATAATATGAAATTTAGATTTTAGTTTGAACTGATTTTTAAACATTTGTCTTATTTTAAAGTCCCCCTGTAGTCAATCATTTTATCCCTTAAAACTCATCTTTGATCACCAAAATTACATCTTTAAAAGTTTTTTTCTTTTTTTTGAGTGTGCTGGCTTACACGCACGCACCACACACACACACACACACACACACACACACACACACACACACACACACACTCGCGTGCAT
>CM070836.1:37690944-37713444 GCA_036326025.1 Chrosomus eos | reverse complement strand
TGTGTGTGACGTATAACACAGAAAGCGCTGCGCTGTTACACTATGAGAACTCACTCAAGGCCGACAGAGAAGGAAATTAATACTTGAATACAGTTGTTATTTTTGTTTGTTTTTTGCGCACAAAAAGTATTCTCGTCGCTTGATAAACGTAAGATTGAGTCACTGTAGTCGCTTGGACTATTTTAACGATTTCTTTAATAACTTTTCTGGGCCGGCAAGTTTCAATCCCTCAGAAGCCTATGAGGAGTGACCCAGCTCTCAGATTTAATCACAAATATCTTCATTTGTGTTCCGAAGATGAACGAAAGTCTTACGGGGTTGAACAACATGAGGGAGAGTAATTACTGACAGAGTTTACATTTTGTGGTGAACTATCGCTTTAACTAAGGTAGTTAAATAAACATTTTTCGATGGGATATACGGTAGACGAGACGGATCACAGAGTTTTAAATGAGAGTGGAGCTCAGTTTCTCTCCGTCGTCCTCAGTGTGTAATGTGTCAGTGAGTGACCTGTGTGTGTGTGTGTGTGTGTGTGTGTGTGTGTGTGTGTGTGTGTGTGATCGCAGCCCGTAATGAGCTCTGACTGTGTGTGCGCTCGCTTTAAATGCCATTTATCCTTCCTAATTGGGGAGCAATTGGTGTTGAGCAATGAGACGATAGCACTGGGGCCGATAATAAAGAGAAGAGATCTCCTTCATCACACTGATGCAAACACACATCTCAGTTTCATACTCACTTTAATCAGAATGACAGCAGAGTAATTAGTGAATGACTGTTCACACGCTTATACTGTAATAATGCAGTGTGAAAGAGTCGATGTGTGAGGACCAATATCAGAGTTTAACCTCTTGTGCTCAATATTTCAGATCATGTGATGTTACGTCTTCTGATACATGATGTTGCGTTTTTGATTAGTTATTTCTTTAAAAGTGTAAAGATGCAAAAATCATGCAAATTCAGTATAAAACTTTACAAGTACTTTTGTATCCAACAGTGTTTAGATGATATTTGGGGTTCATTTTGAAATATCTGAACTTTTATTCGATTTTTATTATTCAAACAGATTAGGGATGCTCATATTGACCGTTTAAACCGTTAACCGAAAGTAAATATTTTGACCGATTAATACTATCAGTTAAACGGTTTAACAGTTAAAAGTTCTTTTTTGTTTTTTTAGTTTGCTGCATGTTTAAAAAAAAGACTATATGTGACCCTGGATCACAAAACCAGTCATAACTCGCACGGGTATATTTGTGGAAATACCCAACAATACATTATATGGGTCAAAATTATAGATTTTTCTTTTACGGCAAAAATAATTAGGATATTAAGTAAAGATCATGTTCCATGAAGATATTTTGTAAAGTTTCTACTGTAAATATATAAAACATGTATTTTTGTGAGTGAATGCAGCACAATCGCGAACATAAATGCACAACTTTAAAGGTGATTTTCTCAATGTTTTGATTTTTTTTGCATCCTCAGATTCCAGATTTTCAATAGTTGCATCTCGGCCAAATATTGTCCTATTATAACAAACTATTCGTCAATGAAAAGCTTATTTATTCAGCTTTCATGTGATGTATAAATCTCAATTTCAAAAAACTGACCCATGTGACTGGTTTTGTCGTCCAGGGTCACATATAGCCTATATTTGTTAACACTCGGGGCGCGTCTACACACGCAACCACACGTGCCTAGACATATTTTGCTAAGCAAGCTAAATGAAGCGAGTGAAAAGAAGTAGCTACTGTGCGGGACCATTTCCACAGAGAGGGCGACGAAGGTTCTTGCTAAATATCTACATGATATTAAAATACAGTAGAAGTGCAAGTTCAATTCAATATCACTTGTAAAGCAAACATCCACAAGCAAATGAAAGGCTTTTCCCGGAGCTGGTCACTCTAGCGAGACGTTATCTCTGTATTCCCGGGATATCTGTGCTATCGGAGACACAGACTAACCCCACATCATGTAGTCATTTTTTGTCAAAGGCACACTATGCAAGAATTGTACCTTTAATATAAAAGTTTCAAAGTAATTTCGGTGGTTAACAAACTCATAGTAGGGCGAATCATCCTGGTAGTAAAGCTTGGGGGGGACGCATATGAAGACACTTGCGCGGATTTCAGACGTGATACTCGGCGATGGAAAAAGCAAAGAAAACGCGGTCGGAAGAGACTAGGAAAAGGAAAAGAGAATGAGCCTCTCTGCTCAACACGCAAATAAATGCATCGATCCGCATGTTTTGTTTGAGTTCTTTAATGGTCTAGTGGTAGATCTTTTGCCAAGCGTGTCAGAGGTTACGGTTCAAAGTTTTTTTTTCTCTCATCAAAACTGAATATGTTCAGTGGTGTCAGTCTATATCAAGCCGGGACGCGTTTTTGTGCATTTTATTTTATTTTGTGCATTTTATTTTATATTTCACCGGAATGAATAGAGAGTCTCCGCAATGGCGATAGATTGAAGTCTGAGTGAAGACTGCGCGCGCGCCGCCACAGAGAACACTGTATCCATGACACTGATAGCAGCGACACGAGTGCTCAGATTGAGTTCAAAAACACATTTTAGCGCTAGATCTCTTATTTACAGGCACACTATGCAAGATTTGTACCTTAATATAACAGCTTCACAGGGGTATCAGGCCGTGAGTGCAGAGACGCTCTGCGTGAGTGATGTTTACGACAGTAACGTTAAATACAAGTACTCCACAGCGACTCTAGGGGCACTGTTTGACAAAAACAGAATTCCTGCATAGTGTGCCTTTAAATAAAAACTAGACAAAATGTGGATTGAGGTAGGCCTGCTATTTTTATTTGCCGAAAAAACGTAGTCTGATATAAATTAGGGATGCACCGAATATTCGGCCACCGAAAATTTTCGGCGAAAATGGCCCAAGTGCAAGAGTGCAAAAGTGCATTTTCGGTTTTCGGCCGAAAGACTTTTATTACCGAAACAATACGGCCAAAATGTTGTGATGACGTCGGGTTTAATTTATCACCTGAAATCCAAACATTCCGATCGGTACGCTGAATATGAGAGGAACACGGCCCAGAGAGAGCACGCGCGCGAGAGGTACGGAGAGAGAGAGGGAGAGAGCGCAAGAGGTACGGAGAGAGAGAGAGTGCGCGAGAGGTACAGAGAGAGAGAGAGAGAGCATGTGAGAGATACACAGAGAAGAGAGAGAGAGAGAGCGCTACGGCGCTCTGCAATCAAATACGATTTTAAATAGGCTTAGTAAAAAAAAAATAGAAAAATCAACGTGGGCGAACCTAAATGCACTTTGAGAGAACATTTAATTTTAAAACCTTTCTGCAGGCCAGTAGGCCTGTACATTATTATTTAATGTACACATGAGTGGGGTCACGTTACCATTTTAGTTTGAATTTTATTTTATACTGTGCATTGTTGCAATTTGCTAAATAAATATTTGGATAATTTGTAATTGATTTATTCTTTGAAACTTTAATATTAATTTATGCAATTGCAATGCCTTGATTTTAGTAAAGTTAGTACACAGTCATAGCCATAAATGCAATGGTAGGCCTACTAATAATTGGCATAATTTCTTTCGGTGTTTCGATTTTCGGTTTTCGGCCTTGGTTTCCTCTTTTTCGGTTTTCGGTTTCGGCCAAGAATTTTCATTTCGGTGCATCCCTGATATAAATATTGTATAAATATTATATAAATAAAAATATTGCCGGGTTTCAAAGTTTCAAACGTATTCAGTGTTTTCTTTTTGTCATCTTAATTTGTGAATTATTTAAGTTAAAAAAATATATTTAGTGTAGGCCTATTTTATGTTTTTCTCTGTTGAATGAAATTCTCTGTTTCTCAGAAATGCTGCAAGTGTGTGAAAATTTGATGTGAATCCAGTTTCTGTTGTTGATCTGTTCTGTATTCTGCTGTTTGCACGTTAAAATAAACCCGTGAATTGTATTTTTAACAGATCACAGACACCACTCGTCAATTTTATTTTTATTTAATTCAATATTATAATCTTATCAGTTAACGGTTAATACTCGGATAACGAGCGGCGGTTGTTGGTCGGGAAAATTAACCGAAATGAGCATCCCTAAAACAGATATGTTTTTTTTATTATTATTTATATTAATAGCATCCATCCATCCATTCATACAAAGTAGCGTTTTTCTCAGACTTATCATCATGTTTATGACAACAATTATATGAAATGCTTGAAGTTGTTTATTTTCTTTAGATTAGTGGTTTTGGTGTTCAGTAATGTGTTTTGTTTCTTTAGATTAGTGGTTTTGGTGTTCAGTAATGTGTTTTGTTTCTTTAGATTAGTGGTTTTGGTGTTCAGTAATGTGTTTTGTTTCTTTAGATTAGTGGTTTTGGTGTTCAGTAATGTGTTTTGCCAGCAGTGATTTAGTCAATATGACTGTGATTGATTCAGGCTGTTGATCGGATGGGATCAGTGTAATATTACCAACAGAGAAAGTGCCGTTCTGGATTTGCTTCAAGCTGTTTTATCAATCCATTTCGCATGTATGAGCAGATATAAGTCTCACGAGACCAACAAATACACTGTTAGATCCTGGATTTGACAGGCAGAATCTCCAGGTCAGTTCAGAGACTTTTGGTGCTTTTTCACCCTGTTTTGGGGAATTGAATGTAGAAGCATGTAATAATTCATGAGGATGCATGGTGAGGACCAGCACACAAATCTCTCAAACTGACCGGTGAAACCCAACACATGCTACATTATTTAAAGTCCCCCTGTAGTCAATCATTTTAACCCTTAAAACTCATCTTTGATCACCAAAATAACATATTTTAGTGTTTTTTCCATTAGACATACTTAACTCATTGGACATTTGACATACTTAGCTCATTGGACATACTTAACTCATTGGAAATTGGACATACTTAGCTCATTGGACATTTGACATGCTTAGCTCATTGGACATTTGACATGCTTAGCTCATTGGACATTTGACATGCTTAGCTCATTGGACATTTGACATGCTTAGCTCATTGGACATACTTAGCTCATTGGACATGCTTAGCTCATTGGACATTTGACATACTTAGCTCATTGGACATTGGACATACTTAGCTCATTGGACATACTTAGCTCATTGGACATGCTTAGCTCATTGGACATTTGACATACTTAGCTCATTGGACATACTTAGCTCATTGGAGATTTGACATACTTAGCTCATTGGACATACTTAACTCATTGGACATTTGACATGCTTAGCTCATTGGACATACTTAGCTCATTGGACATGCTTAGCTCATTGGACATTTGACATGCTTAGCTCATTGGACATTTGACATGCTTAGCTCATTGGACATACTTAACTCATTGGACATACTTAACTCATTGGACATTTGACATGCTTAGCTCATTGGACATTTGACATGCTTAGCTCATTGGACATTTGACATGCTTAGCTCATTGGACATTTGACATGCTTAGCTCATTGGACATACTTAGCTCATTGGACATGCTTAGCTCATTGGACATTTGACATACTTAGCTCATTGGACATACTTAGCTCATTGGAGATTTGACATACTTAGCTCATTGGACATACTTAGCTCATTGGATATTTAACATACTTAGCTCATTGGACATACTTAGCTCATTGGATATTTGACATACTTAGCTCATTGGACATACTTAGCTCATTGGACATGCTTAGCTCATTGGACATTTGACATACTTAGCTCATTGGACATACTTAGCTCATTGGAGATTTGACATACTTAGCTCATTGGACATACTTAGCTCATTGGACATACTTAGCTCATTGGACATGCTTAGCTCATTGGACATTTGACATACTTAGCTCATTGGACATACTTAACTCATTGGACATACTTAGCTCATTGGACATACTTAGCTCATTGGACATACTTAGCTCATTGGACATGCTTAGCTCATTGGACATTGACATACTTAGCTCATTGGACATGCTTAGCTCATTGGACATGCTTAGCTCATTGGACATGCTTAGCTCATTGGACATGCTTAGCTCATTGGACATGCTTAGCTCATTGGACATGCTTAGCTCATTGGACATTGGACATACTTAGCTCATTGGACATGCTTAGCTCATTGGACATGCTTAGCTCATTGGACATACTTAGCTCATTGGACATACTTAGCTCATTGGACATACTTGGCTCATTGGACATACTTAGCTCATTGGACATTGGACATACTTAGATCATTGGACATACTTGGCTCATTGGACATTTGACATACTTAGCTCATTGGCATTTGACATGCTTAGCTCATTGGACATACTTAGCTCATTGGACATACTTAGCTCATTGGACATGCTTAGCTCATTGGACATTTGACATACTTGGCTCATTGGACATACTTAGCTCATTGGACATACTTAGCTCATTGGACATGCTTAGCTCATTGGACATTTGACATACTTAGCTCATTGGACATACTTAGCTCATTGGAGATTTGACATACTTAGCTCATTGGACATACTTAGCTCATTGGACATACTTAGCTCATTGGACATGCTTAGCTCATGGGACATACTTAGCTCATTGGACATTTGACATACTTAGCTCATTGGACATACTTAGCTCATTGACATTGGACATACTTAGATCATTGGACATTGACATACTTAGCTCATTGGACATACTTAGCTTCATTGGACATACTTAGCTCATTGGACATTGGACATACTTAGCTCATGGAATCTTAGCTCATTGGACATGCTTAGCTCATTGGACATGCTTATGCTCATTTGGACATTGGACATACTTAGCTCATTGGACATGCTTAGCTCATTGGACATTGGACATGCTTAGCTCATTGGACATGCTTAGCTCATTGGACATTTGACATGCTTAGCTCATTGGACATTGGACATACTTAGCACATTGGACATACTTAGCTCATTGGACATTGGACATACTTAGCTCATTGGACATACTTAGCTCATTGGACATTGGACATACTTAGCTCATTGGACATACTTAGCTCATTGGACATTGGACATACTTAGCTCATTGGACATGCTTAGCTCATTGGACATTGGACATGCTTAGCTCATTGGACATGCTTAGCTCATTGGACATTTGACATGCTTAGCTCATTGGACATTGGACATACTTAGCACATTGGACATACTTAGCTCATTGGACATTGGACATACTTAGCACATTGGACATACTTAGCTCATTGGACATTGGACATACTTAGCTCATTGGACATACTTAGCTCATTGGACAGAAATTCGAAGCAGAGTTTGTTTGGACTGAGTCCACCTCTCCAGCTTGGTCTCGGTAGTTGTTTGGTATTCACACCTGCTCAACGAAGAGGGGAAACGAACTTGAGTTCGATTCAATCGAACCAAACAAGACCGGTGTGCATACACCCTTAGTTTAGTGTTGTGTATCTTCACGGAGGAGCGTTGAGCTGTTCTTGCTAATGAGTGCCACTGAAGCTGCGGACGCTTTTCAGCTTGAGTCTGTGTCCTGAAAGCGTCTGCTGTCCCACAGAGTCGGTGTTCACCTGCCCTCCGGCAAACCCCCGGTGCGAATCATTACAGCCTGAGAGACGCAGCGGGTCAGAGGGGCTCGTCCCCCCCCGGCTCGCCCCTGGCTCAGCCTCGGGCCGCTGACACACGCGCCGCACAGCTACACTCAATATATTCCTGTTTTTGAGTGTGCTGGGTTACACACACTGCATTTATTGCTGTAATGCTAAAAATGCAGTATAAATGGACAGATAACGACGCTGTTGTCGAATGTTGTGTTGTTAAAACCACATTTAACAAGCTTCTGAATTCATCAATAAATCAGAAGAGTATGTATACATCTGCAGGGAATATTCTGTAGTGTAAGTAGAAAAAGCAATGCAACCGGTGACTGATATAATGCATCCGTATGTATATGCAAGTTATCAGTTGACAAAGCTGAATATAATACATATTTATTGACCATTGCTGATGCACTTAGTTTGCATTAAATTGAAATTCACCCCATCTTTTTTCTAAATGCATGTTATAGATGTTATTGTGAACAATTAATCCATGCATGTTTCATTTTTTTAAACTGGCCTCATAATGTTTAATCTGTGTGTGTGTGTGTGTGCATGCGTGCCGCATATTAACACTGAATATATTTGTGTGTGTGTGTGCGCGAGTGTGTGTGTGGTGTGTGTGTGTTTGTGTGTGTGTGTGTGTGTGCGTGCCGCATATTAACACTGAATATATTTGTGTGTGTAGGTACCGCATATTAACACTGAATATATTTGTGTGTGTAGGTACCGCATATTAACACTGAATATATTTGTGTGTGTGTGCGCGAGTGTGTGTGTGTGTTTGTGTGTTTGTGTTTGTGTGTGTGTGTGTGTGTGCGTGCCGCATATTAACCCTTAGGGGTCGAAAACCGCATCCACGCGTTTTGCTGGATTTTTTCCTTATCAGTGCAAAAGAGAATCAAATTACTCTGTTGATTTTGATCTTAAATATAAGTGTTGTACATCATTAGATCCTGTTAAGTTTCTATTTTTTTTTGTGGATACTCACAATAAAAACAAAGTGTTGTGCTTTTCGTCAAATACAGAAAAATAAACATGATGCGTGTTTTAACTTGTCTCTGTCAGTGAGGTCCGTTCTGAAACGCGTCCGAAATATTAACTGTAACTCTCTCAATACTTGTCACAGAGATACGAGATATGTCTCTTTATGAAGCTGAGATTCTCTTCTTTTAAATGAAGTAATTTATTTAAAATATATATATTTACAGTTTATGTAATCCGTTTGAAACAAAGGAGAGTTACAGTTTTTTCGCTCTCCCTTGATTATAGATAATTAGGTGAGCCCGCCACACCCCCAGCGCTTTTGACATGGTAAATCTATGCATCACCCGCGGCACGCCCCCCGATCAATGCCAAACACAGATTCTTCATCAGAGATTCACAGATAGTTCATCGCGTTTTAGGGATGGAAGCACGCTAACGTTACTCCTTCAGAGGATTATGGACAAATGGGAATAATTCACCTTTTTCTCAGTGGAATTTGAAACTCAGACGAAGAACGTTCCATTTTGAAGAACGAATTAACCCCGAGGATTCAAGTTCGGAGTAAGTTGTTTATAGTGTTTTATAATTCCTTTTCTGATCATAGAGCTCAAATGCATTTTCATATTTTGCATAGTAATTACCTCAACACAACATTCGTGTAGCAGCTAGGCCTATACGCTCGTGTAAACTTTTTAAATAACTGCTTAGGTTATAATGATTTAGTGAAATATATCGATCTGCGAGTGTTGTTTGAGTTCTTCTGTGGTCTAGTGGTTAGATCACTCACCAACCGTGTCAGAGGGTACGGGTTCGAAACTGCCCCCGGCATATTTTTTTCTCTCATCAAAACCGAATATGTTCATCAGTGGTACAGTCTATATCAAGCACACACGTATATAGGACACCCGTTTGTGTGCGTTTTATTTTGTGATTTCACCGGAATGAATAGTGTCCGCAATGGCAATAGATTGAAGAGCACGTCCCAGCGAGTGAAGACTGCGCGCGCGTCGCCACAAGAGACTGTATCCATGACACTGATAGCAGGACACGAGCGCTCAGCTTGAGTTCAAAAACAAAACATTTTAGCTCTAGATCTCTTATTTAAGAGCGGACTAAATGAATGCTCTGCTAGTTAACTGGGGATGTTTTATTTGTATTAGGTACAGCCGTTCATTGAGTGTATCAGTAAATGCGTGCGGTCTATATGGGCCATAAACAGATACTCGCGGTTACGCGGTCTACCCATCAATAGATGTTTCTCTGTCCATCAACAAATACATTGTGCATCTATTATCATAATTGTCCATCAGTTTACTTTGGATAATGTGCTAAGAGTTTTTTGCTTTTGTTTTGTTGTGTTTACATCGTCACCATCAGTCTTTAGAAATCATTCTGATATACTTTTTTTTTTTAAATCAATGTTGTAAACAGCTGTGCTGCTTAATTTTTTTTAACCTGTGATAGTTTTTTAGGATTCTTTGAATGCACTTTTTTTTTATTTATATAACCACTATATAAGCAATATTTTTTTTATATATAATAAAATTATATATATATATGTTTTTATATATAAAAAACAAGTTTGGTCTTTTTATGTTTTTTTTTTTTTTTTTTTAAAGGAAGTGTTAAGTGATATGAATGACTTTAAGTCTTTATGTTCTTAGGAAAGATTTCTATTTTGAATAAATGCTGTTCTTTTTAACTTTTTATTCATCAGTGAATCATTCTTAGTTCAGGCTGCCTCACAGCACCTTGATGGGCCATTAGACATTGGGGGAGTGTCTTTAGTCTTCCCAGGTGTAAATCACATTAATATTCATGGGCATTAACACTCCCACGCATACAGCAGTAATGACCCAAAAACTGATGTAAGAAATTCAAATCACTTCATTTTGAAGTAAAAATTCTAGCCTACAAGAATAGTAACTCAACAGTATTGTTTTCAACTATTCAGTATGTGTTAAATGGCCTTATTGCGGTGACATTTTTTTTCCCAAAACGTACTAACCACACATATTATTTTTTTTTCTATAAAATGCAAACATGTACATCCATTTTGCTCACATATTATTGTAGCAGAGTTTGTGCTGAATACAGCAAATTTATATGTTGGCAAATGGTATGTTTTAAGTAGCTGAAATAAGCACAAATGTCAGGGCATACCAAAACACAGAAAGAGCCCGAAAACAGCTCAGACCCCTAAGGGTTAACACTGAATATATTTGTGTTTTTTGGACTGATTTTTGAGAGTGCTGGTATACACACACACACACACACAACACACACACACACACACACACACACACACACACACACACACACACACACACACACACACACACACACACACACACACACACACACACACACACACACACACACACACACACACACACACACACACACACACACACACACACACACTGTATGTGTATGTATTGCTGTTTGTAAAAGGCTGTATGAATATAAAGACAGCAGTATGGTTGGGTATACGGTTGGGTAGACGGCCTAATCTGTGAAGTTGTGCAATATGCAATGCTTCTGAATTCATCAATAAATCAGGAGAGTATACACACATTTGCATTGAATTGAGCAAATATTTTGTAGTAGAAGTGGAAAAAGCAATGCAACCAGTGACAGATATAATATGTATATATGCATAAATATCAATATATTTATTGACCATTGCTGATAAACATAGTTTGCATTAAATAGAAATTCACCCCATATATTTTCTAAATGCATGTTATAGATGTTATTGTGAACAATTAATCCATGCATTCTTCATTTTTTTAACTGACCTCATAATATTTAATCAGTGTGTAAGCATGTGTTGTGTGTGTGTGTGGTGTGTGTGTGTGTGTGTGTGTGTGTGTGTGTTTGTGTGCATATATGTGTGTGTGTGTGTGTGTGTGTGTGTGTGTATGTATGTGTGTGTGTTTAGAACATTAGCTGTGAGTTAAGCCATGTACCAGTTATGAATATAATTAATATAGCCTATTATGCATGATACAATTTAATGACAGCAAATGAGATACAGATTGCTGAAATTAAACACTTATTTTTATATAAAACACTTTTTTTTGTTTAATAACAGCAGATACCTTGGCCATATCTTGATATATATATATATATATTTAGGGCCCGAGCACTAAGGTGCGAGGTCCCTCTTGAAACTGTTAGGATTATTATTATTTTATTTTTTTTCTGCAAAGTAAGCCCCATTTTCGAGGCCGCAACATGCTCGAAAAGTCACCAAATTTTGCACACATGTCAGGACTGGTGAAAAATTTTGTATTTTGTGGGTTTCGCGGATGGGCGTGGCAAAATGGCTCGCTAGCGCCACCTAGAAAATTAGAAAAAATTAGCCCCTCGTCCATGTTCGACCTACATGCACGAAATTCGGGGGGGACGTGTATCATATCAAGACGCACAAAAAAGCCTCAAGAACCCATACCCTAAACTTGACAGGAAGTCCGCCATTTTGAATTTGGCGGCCATTTTGGGACGATTTACACACTCCGTACTTTGACGAACTCCTCCTAGGATTTAGTTGGATCGACATGAAATTTCTGCTGTGCCTTCTAAAGGCATTGACGATGAAAAGTTGTGCTCTCTGCGCGTTTTCGTCAATGGGCGTGTCCGTGGCATCGATGATTCGCCATGAAACAGGAAGTTGAAGTAACTTTGCTGTACATGCTCAGATCTCCGCCAAATTTTGCACGCTTGACAAGAGTCCCCCCTGAACACATGTACATGCTGACATTCACCCCCAGTCATAGCGCCACCTGCTGGCAACAGGAAGTGACCTTTAACGAAGCAGCCCCCGCCGCACGTTTGACCTACATGTATTAAATTTCTGTGGCACATCAACCATGTCCAGACGCACAAAAAAAGCCTCTTGGAGCGATACCCTAAACCCAACAGGAAGTCGGCCATTTTGAATTTTTCATCAAATTTTGGCTGATTTACACACTCCGTACTTGAACGAACTCCTCCTAGGGATTTAGTCCGATCGGCTTGAAATTTCTGCTGTGCCTTCTAAAGGCATTGATGATGAAAAGTTGTGCTATCTGCGAGTTTTCGTCAATCGGTGCGTCCGTGGCATGGCATCAAAGATCAACTCATCGCCATGACACAGGAAGTGGTTGTAACTTCAGTATACATGCTCACAGCTGCACCAAACTTTACATGTAGGATAAGAGTCCCGCCCTGAACTCATGTACATGCCCACATTCACCCACAGTCATAGCGCCACCTGCTGGCAACAGGAAGTGACGTATAACACCTTCATGCAGTGTCTGAAAAGCGTAGCAAATTCACAGCCGCACTGGCAGAGCTCCAGAATATGCAACAGAATATGCGGCCGCATCACTCCCCGACGCGCTACATGTGCGAGGGCCCGCCCATCGCTGCTTGCAGCTTTAATTTTTTCTTTTTTTAAAAAAAAATTTTTCATTCATTTACTGCCCTACTTTTGATTGATTGATCCAATGCGTCATATTCTGTGACAACTCACATTACACTGTAACTTCCATTTTTAGAAATGCATTCATGATTCCGGTCTTCGGTTTATTGTTGCAAAAAAAAAATCCCCTTTAAACGCCACAAAGGCTCCCAAATTGTGAGACTAAACGTGAAAAATGTCACAAATCAAGCCAGCGGTGTTTCATTTCTCTTAGTGTGTGTGTTTAATCAGTGCTGGATTAGAATGTGTGTACATCGAGGGAAAGCGTTGTGTGTGTGTGTGTGTGTGTGTGTGTTTTAAATTAAAAGCAGCATGCGTTCACTCCAGCCATTGAATCAACAGCAAAGGAAATTTGTGTGTGTGTATGTATGTATGCATTATGTGCGTGTGCGTGTGCGTGTATGTATGTGTTTGTGTGTATGCATGTATATGTGTGTGTGCAACACAGTCTTCACTCCAGCCATTGAATCAACAGCAAAGGAAATTTGTATGTATGTATGCATTATGTGCGTGTGCGTGTGCGTGTGCGTGTATGTATGTGTTTGTGTGTATGCATGTATATGTGTGTGTGCAACACAGTCTCATCCCAAGAAGTCATATAACTGACGTTTTGGGACATCTTTTGACCATACATCAATATCCGCCTTTTTAGGGTACCCTTAAACGTCGGTTATATGACGATCCTGGGAAGCTTTACCTTTAACGTCAGTTAGGTGACGGGTAGGTTTAGGGGTAGGTTTAGGTCTGGTGTAGAGTTAGGATCCGATAACGTCATCTAACCGACGTTTAAGGGTACCCTAAAAAGGCGGATATTGACGTATGGTCAAAAGACGTCCCAAGACGTCAGTATATGACTTCTTGGGATGAGACTGCGCTGGTGTGTGTATGTATGCGTGTGTGTGTGTGTGTGCATGTATATGTGTGTGTGTACTGTATGTATGCGTGTGTGTGTGTGTATGTATGTATGCTGTGTGTGTGTATGTATGTATGCATGCATACTGTATGTGCAAGTGCGTGTGCATGTATGCGCGTGTGTGTATGCATGTATATGTGTGTGCGCATGAATTGTGTGTGTGTGTGTGTGTGTGTGTGGCCTCTTCACAGTTTTAAGGAAAGTTAAGGGAAGTGTCAAAGTTTTAAGGAAAATCTGATTATAAGGAATATTGGTAACTTTATAATAAGGTCTCATTTATTAACATTAGCTAATATGAACAATATATTTGAAAGCATTTATTAATCTTTAGTTAGTAACAAAAGAATTGTTGATTGTTTGTTTATGTTAGTGCACACTTAACATGTTAACAAATACACTGTACTCTTTATTTTAATGTGACATAGTTACACTGCATTACTGGAGTAATAACAATAAATTATGCATAATTAAATAACCCTAACCATAACTCTATAGTAAGTACATGTAGTTAATTAATATTACTCATTACTTATCGTGGAAGTCATAAAATACAGTGCAATTAATATAAGTTTTGGCTTTAATAATGTATTAATAAATGTCTAACGTTAAGATTAATTAATGCGTGAACCTTATAAACGAATGTTAGCAATCTGTGTAATGTGTTGACGAAATAATAAATGTGTCGGCTAACTTTTTAAAAAATTTAGTTTGTTTTTTTATCATATTTAGTCAAACTTTATTTTTTTTAAAGCCTTGTTTAAATCAATGATAAATTATGTCAGTCATGCATGCTGGTTAAACTGATAATCACAATTATTTTGCTCAAAATTGTAATATTTATTACTGAAATGTCATCAGAATTATTGCACTTTCACCTATAAACACACATCAAGATCATGTCAACTAATATATGCATGATTTATTCGACTCATTTATCATCTTTTTGCATGAATATTATAAATAATAATAAAAATAATAATTTAAATAAAGTATGAATAAAAATGTAATAATAAATTATAACCTAAAATCCAAATTAAAATTAATTAAAATGAATACAAATAAAATAATTGTAAATAATAATAAAAAATAATAATTTAAATAAAGTATAAATAAAAATGTATTAATAAATTATAACCTAAAATCCAAATTAAAATTAATTAAAATTAATACAAATAAAATAATTGTAAATAATAATAAAAAAAAATAATTTAAATAAAGTATAAATAAAAATGTAATAATGAATTATAATCTAAAATCCAAATTAAAATTAATTAAAATTAATACAAATAAAATAATTGTAAATAATAATAAAAAATTAATAATTTAAATAAAGTATAAATAAAAATGTATTAATAAATTATAACCTAAAATCCAAATTAAAATTAATACAAATAAAGTAATAAATGATGACCTAAAATCTAAATTAAATCATTATTTTAACATTTAAATAAAATGTAAACATTTAAAAAAAAATTAAAATGAAAGATTTAAATAAATTATAAACTAATATCTCAACTAAAATTAATTAAAATTAAATTAATAACTTATAAACTAAATGTTGTCATGGTTATTTTTCAGTCATTGATAAAAAGGTCGTTTTCGTGGTTGTTTTGGTGAGTGAGTTTGAGTTTGACACAGAGATTAATCTGTGATGATATTCTATACTTCAGCCGGAGTTATTCACGGTTGGGTCAGTTGGGTCAAGCATGCAATCACAGTCTGACACAAATCAAGTGAGTCGAGCAGCTCCGCCATATAAACGCAAGTGAATTAACTTATTAAAACGACATGACAATCAAACAATAGGTGCTCCAACAACCCAGTCAAACGGTCTGGAGATTAAATGTGTTTTTCATTGGGCACGACAGCTTTTTATGATCTCAGTTTTGACCCAGCCATCACTCCGGTTTGATCAAAATCAGCCGGTTTTTATTTGAAGGAGTCGAGAATTAATAATTTTAAATGTGTGACACGACTGAAGGACGCACTCTGGGTTTGCTTTGTTTTTAACCCAAGAGCGGGGTAAATATAGGACAGAATAAACACATGTTGGGTTAATTTTACCCAGCAAATTGGGTTATTTCACCCAGCATACTGGATTGATTTATATAGTAATAGCTTTTATTTATTTATTATTATTTTACTTCATACATGAATTAATGTTTAACTTAAATCCTCTAAACTAAACTAAAAAATAATAATAAAATACTCCTGATAACACATCATTTAAGCTTATTTCACAAATATTAGAAGTAAAAATGTAACATTTTTGAAGTAATTCAAGTTACTCCACACAACCACTGGTTTGCATGATCAAATGTTACAGTATTGCATATTTTATGTAGTTTTGAATATTGGATACATTTAAGCTCATTTCACAAATATTAGAAGTAAAAATGAAACAGAAGTAACTCAAGTTACTCTTGATCGTAAACGCCTGGGTTGTTATGTCTGACCCAGGATGTGGGTTACGCAAAAATAACTCAACCCCTAGGTTACGTCTGACCCAGGATCTGTGTTACACAAAAACTACCCAAACACTAGGTTGTTACATCTGACCCAGGATCTGGGTTGCGCAAAAATAACTTAACCCCTGTGTTACACAAAAACTACCCGAACACTGGGTTGTTACGTCTGACCCAGGATCTGGGTTACATGAAAACTACCCGAACACTGGGTTGTTACGTCTGACCCAGGATCTGGGTTACACGAAAACTACCCGAACACTGGGTTGTTATGTCTAACCCAGGATCTGTTACACACAAAAACTACCCAAACACTGGGTTGTTACGTCTGACCCAGGATCTGTGTTACACAAAAACTACCCGAACACTGGGTTGTTACGTCTGACCCAGGATCTGTGTTACACAAAAACTACCCAAACACTGGGTTGTTACGTCTGACCCAGGATATGGGTTACACAAAAACTACCCAAACACTGGGTTGTTACGTCTGACCCAGGATATGGGTTACACAAAAACTACCCGAACACTGGGTTGTTACGTCTGACACAGAATATGGGCTACACGAAAAACTTTTTAGAGTGCAATAAGAGTGAATAAGTACACTGATTTTCCTTTGTAAAAAGAAGCGTTTGTGCAGTTTGATGTAGCGTTTATGTAAATAAATACTTCAGATGAATAAATACTAGAATGTAATCAATCTTTAATAAACAGCGTCTGCGTTCTGAATGAGGGATCCGTGAGATGATGTTCACCGGAGATGAAATGAGACGGACTGATAATAACTGTCGTCCTCCGCTGAGTGTCAGAGGAAGAGTGACACACACTAACGTACTCCTGTCATCTCTAATGTTGTTTTGACGAGCCACTGACCTTTCCAGCGCGGATCACACACGCTGTCCGAACATCTTCCTCACACACGTCTGAGAGTCAAGTGTGTGTGTGTGAGAGGTGTGTGTGAGCTGTTTCAGTGTATTCTAGCACAACACATCTATTCCTGATGTAGAACACACTTATTTCTGAATATCTTTTATGCCACTGACTGATGCAGATACACACTACCAGTCAGAATAATAAGGATTCTTACACTCTAAAAAAATACTGGGTAGTTTTAACCCAACTTTGGGTCAATTAATTATGGACAAACCGAAACGTTGGGTTAAAAATGTAATGTAAAAATTTAACCCAATGGCTGGGTTTGTCCATTTTGACCCAAAGTTGGGTTGAAATAACCCAGCAGTTTTTAGGACGCTTTTTACATATATAGATTGTTTCAAAGCAGCTTTACAGTGATAAGAATCCTTTATTTATCTATATGTTGTTTTGTAATTTGTGAATGTGAATCTGCAGTGTTTCAATAATTTTTTAATTTTTTATATTAAGTGAGACTTAACTGTGGATTATTTGTAATTTTATACATTTATTTATTTAGATTATAAAATCAATACAAATTTTAATTAAATTACATCCTAAAATCTAAATAAATTAAAATTAATATAAATAATTGAAATAAGTATTTAAATAAATGATAACCTAAAATCCCAATTTAAATAAATTAATTTAAATTAATTTAGATTAAATATTTAAATAAATTATAAATCTAAATTAAATAATCAATTATAACCTGAAATTTGAATTAAAAATAATTAAAATGAATAAGATAATAAATGATGACCTAAAATATAAATTAAATAATTATTTTAACATTTAAATAAAATGTAAACATTTAAAAAAATATAACCTAATATCTCAATTAAAATGAATTCAAATTAAATTAATTTAAAAGTACATAACTTATAACCTAAAATCTCAATTAAGTTATTTTGAATTAAATTAATTTAAAAGTGCATAATACATTATAACCTAAAACCTAAATTAATAATAAATTAAATATTTAAATAAATTATAACTATAATCTAAATTAAACAAATTTTAATTAATTGAAAAATTAACCTGACAAATTAAATATTTTTTAAAAGAGTAGCCTATAACCTAAAATGTAAATAAATAAAAAAATAAAATAAAAAAATAACCTAAAATCTTGATATTATAAACAGTGCGTTTGGGTGAAACAGATGTTAGTCATGAGTAACTGGTTCTGCTCTGAGAATGAAAGCCAGATGTTCCCTGTCAACTGCAATTAATTACCGTCTGACTCGCGTCTGTTTAAAGCTTTACTGTGTTCCTGAAATATAATTGTAACTCATAAAAATATTAGTAAATACTCTGTAACTGCCCTGTTGGCTTAACCAGTGGTTCTGCATGAAATATGATGATGTATCATAAATAATTCCAGCCAAAATCATTCACCCTTGTTTTTTGCAGGAATATTTCTTTTTGCGTTCTAAAACATTTAAACGAAGAACATTTATGACACTTTTTTATGTTTTCAGAGCTGTTTGAATCATCATTTATTTTTCAAACTTTGAAAACATTTCTGTTTGTGCTTCACCGAAAGTCAAAGAGGTTTGAGTAAACCACACTTTAAAGAAATGCTGGGTTGTTTTAACCCAAATTTGGGTCAAATATGGACAATCACAGTCATTGGGTTACTAGCACTTTGTGATCCTTGTCTGTGAAAGGTGCTATACAAATAAACTTTACTTACTTTACTTTTTTATTACATTTTTAACCCAATGTTTGAGTTTGTCCATATTTGACCCAAAATTGGGTTAAAGTGAAATTACATTTGTGGGTGAAATAAATTGAGTTAAGCTTATTAAAATGGGTTTGCTGGTGATTTAATAATGATAAGCGAAGCGGTTATGAAGTG
Source organism: Chrosomus eos (assembly GCA_036326025.1). Classification (NCBI taxonomy): domain Eukaryota; kingdom Metazoa; phylum Chordata; class Actinopteri; order Cypriniformes; family Leuciscidae; genus Chrosomus; species Chrosomus eos. Next base: position 37,694,292 of record CM070836.1, on the reverse strand, counting down.
GATTTTGATGCTGTGTTTTTTATACATTTATCACATTAACATTACACTCTAAAAAATATTGGGTTGTTCCAACCCAAATTTGGGTCAAATATTGACCCGAATTGAATTGAATTGAAATATGGACAAACCCAACCATTGGGTTAAGTTTTATATTTACATTTTTAACCCAATGGTTGGGTTTGTCCATATTCGACCCAACTTTGGGTTGAAACAACCCAGCATTTTTTTTATCATATGAGATATGATATCATAAGAGAAACATTTGATTCTGTTTGGGTTCAATTCTCAAGAATAAATTTTAAAGTGTCTTCAGATAAAATCTTCTGATATCAGTTTCATAAGTAACTCTTTTAGCGAGTTCTGAATAAATCGTTAGCGGTAAAAGACCGTCGGCTCCCAATTACACGCCTGATTAAAATGCTCAGCGGTCGACTCAGTTTTAATGGCTAATGTTTATTCAAACGCTTTTATTCTGCTTTGCTAATATATATATATATTTTTTAAATATCTGTCCAAAAACAATAACATAATCAGAACATGTTGAAGGTCAGTGGCTCAGTCTGCGCTGGAGAGACGCGCGGAATACTGAGTTTCTTAATTAGCGCAGTGGTGTTAATTGATAAATATTCCCCGCGGCACCATTTTGTGTGTGTGTGTGTGTGTGTGTGTGTGTGTGTGTGTGTTGTGTGTGTGTGTGTGTGTGTGTGTGTGTGTGTTTTTGCACGTGGCAGACGAGGATAATGAGACACACTGACCTCTAATTCATACTCACACACATTGAAATGCATCTCATCGTTGTGTGTGTGTGTGTGTGTGCATGTCTGTGTGTGTGTGCATGTCTGTGGGTGTGAGTGTGTGTGGTGTCTGTGTGCGCAAGTCTGTGGGCGTGTGTGACATGCGTGTGTGTGTGTGTGTGTCTGTGTGTGCGTGTGCGTGTGTGTGTGTATCAGTACAGTCAATCATGAACATATCAGTCAATATAAAACACACATGGCAACAGTTTACTGTCACACATGTTTAGTGTTGCTATGTAGAATAAACTTTAACTAGAAATCAGTGCTTGTCATTAGAATAAATTCTCAGTAAAACACTCTTGTTTTGCATTTTAAAACCCCAGGAAAGAAATGTTGTATTTGTATGGTTTAGTGTGCAGAGCTCATATATATGTTAATGCACTCCTAAGAGTGAAGAAATATTGATTACATCATATTGCTCTCAAGGCTTATCGTCCAATCAGATTCTCTCTAGAGTGAGACTGTTCCTCTTATTAATGCCAGCAGATCTCAGACTAAAGCAGAGAGTGCTGTCACATCGATTAATCGCGATTAATAACATCTATTTTATAAGTTTATAATATATATATATAAATATATGTGTGTGTGTGTTTATTTATACAAACATCACTGCATTGACATTTGACAGACATCAAAGTAAGCGAGATCGATTCAAAAGCTTCTCGTCTGCTCTCTAATCGCTCTCGCATTACTTTGATGTAATTCCTAGGATCATGTGACCTCGGCAGTCAGTGATCATGTGACCTCGGCAGTCAGTGATCATGTGACCTCGGCAGTCAGTGATCATGTGACCTCGGCAGTCAGTGATCATGTGACCTCGGCAGTCAGTGATCACGTGACCTCGGCAGTCAGTGATCACGTGACCTCGGCAGTCAGTGATCACGTGACCTCGGCAGTCAGTGATCACGTGACCTCGGCAGTCAGTGATCACGTGATCTCGGCAGCAGTGATCACGTGACCTCGGCAGGCAGTGATCACGTGACCTCGGCAGTCAGTGATCACGTGACCTCGGCAGTCAGTGATCACGTGACCTCGCAGTCAGTGATCACGTGACCTCGGCAGTCAGTGATCAGTGACCTCGGCAGTCCAGTGATCATCGCGTGACCTCGGCAGTCAGTGATCGCGTGACCTCGGCAGTCAGTGATCGCGTGACCTCGGCAGTCAGTGATCATGTGACCTCGGCAGTCAGTGATCATGTGACCTCGGCAGTCAGTGATCATGTGACCTCGGCAGTCAGTGATCATGGTGACCTCGGCAGTCAGTGATCATGTGACCTCGGCAGTCAGTGATCATGTGACCTCGGCAGCAGTGATCGTGACTCGGCAGCAGTGATCATGTGATCTCGGCAGTCAGTGATCATGTGACCTCGGCAGTCAGTGATCATGTGACCTCGGCAGTCAGTGATCATGTGACCTCGGCAGTCAGTGATCATGTGACCTCGGCAGTCAGTGATCAGTGACCTCGGCAGTCAGTGATCGCGTGACTCGGCAGGCAGTGATCAGCGTGACCCTCGGCAGGCAGTGATCGCGTGATCTCGGCAGGCAGTGATCAGTGATCCTCGGCAGCAGTGATCGCGTGATCTCGGCAGTCAGTGATCGCGTGATCTCGGCAGTCAGTGATCACGTGACCTCGGCAGGCAGTGATCACGTGACCTCGGCAGTCAGTGATCGCGTGATCTCGGCAGTCAGTGATCACGTGACCTCGGCAGTCAGTGATCATGTGACCTCGCAGTCATGTCATGTGACGGCGGGTATTGAGTTGTAATGAGGCACAGCACATGGAAGAGTGTAACTGCGGGTCATTATAGGTTCTCCTCTGACTCTTCTCATCAGTCTTGTAAACGACACCGGCTTGTTCCGCATGTAAAGTCCTGCATCTCTCAAACACAATTACCCTGATGGATGACCGTCCCGCTGACCTGCACACACACACACACACACACCTCGATCCATCTCAGTGATGAAGCACGGCGAATTACACACGACCGTCTTTATTTGTTCCCACCTCCCACAATGCCTCTCTTCACGGCGGGCGGCAAACGGCAGATTTGAGCTGGAAATGGAGGATCAGCACTTTTGACGCTTTATAGACCCACATTTGCAGGAGTAAATTGGCTGTTAGAACGGAATAAAGTAATGAGAATGAATCGGTCCTGTCTCCTGATCCTGAAATCTATTCCTGTCGGACAGGAAGACGCATCGCCACAGGAGCCGTCACGAGTGTGTGTGTGTGTGTGTGTGTGTGTGTGTGTTCAGATGAGCGTCACTGTCTGATGGAGGATCTTTACTTTATCCGGCTGATCCGTCTTTCCACGGGAAACCCAGCCGTCGACCGGAAGACATTCATTCCCAATGCAGAGCCGTACGGGGAGTTATGATCATATTACATTGCATTACGGCTGCACGATCATACCGGTCAACTTTCCCGTTTCTCCCGTTTTTTTTTTAACCTAATCTCCCGGACCCCTCCTGGTTTGTTATTTCTCCCGGGAAACTCCCGTAATTTGCATGGCCCAAACTCCTTTATGAACAATTGGACCAATATGTTTGTCTAA
>CM070836.1:37675944-37685944 GCA_036326025.1 Chrosomus eos | reverse complement strand
ATTTGCACATCGTTTAAAAAGATTCAGTTCAAAGGAGTCATTTGTTTTGCTGTGATAATAAATGTGTAATTTACACATCATTTAAAAAGATTCAGTTTGTAGGAGTCATTTGTTGCTGTGATAATAAATGTGTAATTTGCATGTCGTTTAAAAAGATTCAGTTCGAATGAGTCATTTGTTGCAGTGATAATGAACGTGTTTTATAGCTGATATATCTAGCCGTCATCCGTGACTCTATTGCTGGTTTTGATCTGGTTTCTCTTCATCTATAAAGAGTGTGTTGGTTCCTGAAGTGATTCTCGTCATTCCTGAGTCTGAGTTGGTAAAGATATCATTACATTATGCAGTTCACCTGGTGGCGTCAGCAACACAATAGTTATTTAAATGAAGTCCCAGCTCATCTCTCCGTCTCTCCTCGGACACACATTTCCATTTCACTCCACTTCACAGCGCCGCATGTGAAATTAGTCGCTTCTCCACCAGAGGGACCGTTTTTATTCAGATCCTCAAAGCTTCGGGCCGTTCTCAGGTGTGCATTATATTTATAAAGGCCCGAAGAGAGCTTCTCATGAAATAAATCAATCTGAGCACAGAAGAGAGAGAGAGAGAGAGAGAGAGAGAGAGAGAGAGAAGAGAGAGAGAGAGAGAGAGAGAGAGAGAGAGAGAGAGAGAGAGAGAGTGAGAGCTGTGCAGAATATCAGATGACGACTCTGTTAAACTGAGGAAAAGTTTCAAAATGTATGACCTGATTCCTTCAGTTAGGCCGTATAACACACGGTGTGTGTGAGAGAGTGTGTGAGAGTGAGTGTGGGTGTGAGTGAGTGAGAGAGGTTGTGAGTGTGTGAGAGAGTGTGAGAGTGAGTATGTGAGAGTGAGTGTGAATGAGTATGAGTGTGAGTGTGAATGAGTGTGAGTGTGAGTGAGTGTGTGTGAGAGTGTGTATGAGAGTGTGTGCGCGGCGTGAGTGAGAGTGTGCGCGTGAGTGAGTGTGAGAGAGTGAGTGAGAGTGTGGGTGTGAGTGAGTGAGTGAGTGAGAGAGTGTGAGAGTGTGAGTATGTGAGTGAGTGTGAATGAGTGTGAGTGTGAGTGCGCATGAGTGTGAGAAAGTGTGTGAGTGTGTATGAGACTGTGCGTGTGAGTGAGAGTGCGCATGAGTGTGAGAAAGTGTGTGAGTGTGTGTGTGTGTGTGTGTGTATATGAGAAGGTATGAGTGAGGGGTGAGTGTGTGAGTGTGTGAGTGAGTGAGTGAGTGAGAGTGAGAGAGTGTGTTGTGTGAGAGTGGTGTGGGTGTGAGTGTGGAGTGTGTGGTGAGAGTGAGAGAGTGAGTGTGTGTGAGAGTGAGTGTGAGAGTGGAGTAGTGTTGTGTGAGAGGAGTGTGTGAGGGAGAGGTGAGTTGGTGTGAGTGAGTGTGAGTGAGTGAGAGTGAGTGTGGTGAGAGAGGAGTGTTGTGTGTGAGGAGAGAGTGTGTGAGAGAGTGATGTGTGTGAGAGAGTGTGTGTGTGAGTGTGAGTGAGAGTGATGTTGAGAGAGAGTGAGTGTGAGAGTGATGTGAGTAAGTGTGGAGAGTAGAGTATGTGTGAGAGAGTGAGTAAGAGAGAAGAGGTGAGAGAGAGATTGTTGAGAGAGTGTGTGTGTAGTAGTAGTGTGACTGAGAGTTGTTGAGGAGAGTGTGTGTGAGAGAGTGTGTGTGAGGTGTAGTGTTAGAGAGAGTGAGATGTGAGAGAGAGTGGATGTGAGAGTGTGAGAGATTGTTAGGAGATGAGTGTGGTGTAGGGAGTGTGAGGTGTAGTGTGTGAGAGAGTGAGAGAGGTGAGAGAGAGTTGAGAGAGAGTGAGTGATTGTGAGAGTAGTATGTGTGGAGAGAGTGTGGGTGAGGAGAGTGTGTGGGAGTGGAGTAGTGTGAGAGAGTGGTGAGGTGGTGTTGAGGATGTGAGAGATTTGGGAGAGTTTGTGTGATGATGATGGAGAGTGTGTGTGAGGAGAGTTGTGTTGGGAGAGTGTGTGTGAGGGAGGTGGTAGTGTAGGAGAGTATGTTGAGAGGAGGTGTAGTGGTGAGGAGATGTGTGAGTTGTGTAGAGAGAGTATGTGTGAGGAGAGTGGTGTGTAGAGAAGTGTGTGTTGAGAGAGTTGTGGTGAGTGAGTATGTGTGAGAGAGAGTGTGTGTAATGTGTGAGTGTAGTGATGTGTGAGGGATGTGAGTATTGTAGTGAAGAGAGTTGTGTGAGATGTGAGTGGTCATGTGTTGGTGAAAAAGTGAAAGTTGAGAAGTTGATAGAGTTGTGAGGCTGAGAGTGAGTGTTGTGAGAGAGGTGTGTGGAGGTGAGGAGTTGTTGAGGAGAGTGTGTGAGTGAGTGTGTGTGGAGAGAGAGTATGTGTGAGAGAGTGTAGAGATGTGTGTGAGAGAGAGTGAGTGTGTGTGAGAGAGGTGAGAGTATTGTGGAGAGTATGTTAGAGAGTGTGTGTGAGGGAGAGTTGTGTGAGAGAGAGTGTGTTTGAGTGAGAGAGTGTGTTGTGAGAGAGAGTTGTGTGAGAAGTGTGTGTTGAAGAGTGTGTGTGTGAGAGTGTGTGTAGAGAGTTTGTAGGAGGAGGAGTTGGAGAGAGTGTGAGTGTTGTGAGAGAGAGTTGTGGAGAGTTTTGGAGGGAGAGATGTTGTGAGAGGAGAGGTAGTGGTGAGAGGAGAGATGTGGTGTGAGAGAGTAGTGTGAGGAGAGTTGAGAGAGATGTGGTGAGAGAGATGTGTTAGAGAAGTTAAGAGAGGTGTGTGAGGGAGAGTGTGTGTAGGAGAGAGTGTGTGAGAGGAGTTGGTGTGAGTGAAGTATGTTGAGAGAGAGTGTGGTGTGGGAAGGTTGTGAGAGAGAGTTGTGTGAGGAGAGTGTGGTAGAGAGTGTGATGTGGAGATAGAGATGTGTGGTGAGAGAGAGTGTGTGGAGAGTGTGAGAGAGATGTGTGGGGAGTGGTGTGAGGAAGTAGTTGAGAAGAGTGGTGAGAGTGTGTGTGGAGAGAGTATGTGTGGAGAGTGTAGAGTGTGTGTAGAGAGTAGTTGAGGGAGGTAGTGATGTGTGAGGGAGAGTGTTTGGAGAGTGGTGAGAGTGGTTAGAAGAGTGTGTAAGAGTGTGTGTGAGGTGAGAGTGTGGTGTGTGGAGTGTGTTGGAGAGAGTGTGTGTGAGGGAGTGTGTGTGAGGAGAGTGTGTGTAGGAGAGTTGTGAGGAGAGTTGTGTGGGGTGTGTGTGAGAGGAGATGTTGAGAGAGAGTGTGTGTGAGGGAGTGTGTGTGGGAGAGGTGGAGGAGTGTGTGTGAGGGAGTGTGGAGGGAGTTGTGTGAGAGGTTGTGTGAGGGAGTGTGTGAGAGGGAGGAGTTGTTGAGAGAGAGTTGTGAGAGGAGTGTGTGAGAGATGTGTGTGTGAGGAGAGTGTGTGAGAGAGTGGTGAGGGAGAGTTGAGAGAGTGTGTGTAGAAGTGTGTGAGGAGAGTGTGATGTAGAGAGAGTGGTGAGAGGGAGTGTGTGAGAGGGTGAGTGGAGAGAGTTGGTGAGAGAGTGAGTGTAGGAGGAGTTGAGAGAGAGTTGTGTGAGAGAGAGTTGAGGAGTTGTGTGAGGAGAGTGTGTGTGAGAGGAGTTGTGTGAGAGAGAGTATGTTTGAGAGAGATGTGTGTGAGGGAGTGTGTGTGAGGGAGGTTGTTGAGGAGAGAGTGGTGTGAGGAAGTGGTGGAGGGGAGTGTGTGAGGAGAGTGTGTGTGGGAGTGTGTGTGAGAGAGTGTGTGGAGGAGAGTGTGTGAGGAGAGTAGGGAGGAGAGTGTGTGTGAGAGGAGATGATGTTGAGAGAGAGTGTGTGTGAGGGAGTTGTGTGTGAGGGAGTGTTTGGGTGGTGTGAGGGGTGTGTGTGTTGTGGGAGATGTGTGGGGAGGTGTGTGTGAGGATGTGTGTGAGTGTTGTGTGGGGGTGTGTGTGGGGGGTGTGTGGGGGTGTGTGTGGGGAAAGTGTGAGAGAGGTGTGGAGAGGTGTGTGGGAGAGTGTGTGGTGAGGAGTGTTGTGTGTGTGGAGTGTGTGGAGAGAGAGTGATGTGTGAGGGAGTGGTGTGAGGAGAGTTGTGTGGGAGAGGGTGAGAGTGTGTGTGAGAGAAAAGTGTGTGAAGGGGGTGTGTGTGGGAAGTTGTTGGGAGTTTGTGAAGATTGTGTTTAGAGATTTTGAAAGAATTATGTTGAAGGAAGTTGTTAAGAGGTGTGTGTGAGAGAGTGTTGTGAGGGGAGTGTGTTGGAGGGAGAGTGTGTGTGGGAGAGTGTGTGTGAGGAGAGTTGTGTGAGGGAGAGTTGTGTGAGGAGAGAGTGTGTGAGAGAGAGGAGGGTGTGTGTGAGGAGGTATTGTGAGGAGAGTTGTGGGAGAGTGGAGAGTATTGTGAGGAGAGTGTGTTGAGAGAGAGTGTGTGTGAGGGAGAGTGTGTGTAGAGAGGAGTGATGTTGAGAGAGAGTGTGTGTGAGAGAGGTGTGTGAGAGGAGAGAGTTGTTGAGAGAGAGTGTGTGTGAGGGAGAGTGTGGTGAGGGAGTTGTGGAGAGATGTGTGTGGAGAGTGTGTGTGAGGGAGAGTGTTGAGAGAGAGTTGTGTGGGAGAGTGTGTGTGAGAGAGTTGTGTGAGGAGGTGGTGGGAAGAGTTTGGAGGAGATTGTTGAGAGAGTGTTGTGAAATGTTGGGGGAGAGATGTTGAGAGGTTGTGTGGGGAGTGTGGAAGTATTTGGGAGAGTTGTGAGAGGTGGGTGAGAGATGTTGAGAGGTGTGTGGAGAGAGTTGTGTAGAGAGTTGTGAGGAGAGTGTGTGTGAGGAGAGTGTGTGTGAGAGAATGTTTGAGAAGAGTGTGTGTGAGGGAAGTGAGGAGAGAGTGTGTGTGAGGGAGAGTATGTGTGAGGAGAGTGTGTGTGAGGAGAGTGTGTGTGTGAGAGAGAGTTGTGTGAGAGAGAGTGTGTGTGAGGGAGAGGTTGTGTGAGGGAGAGTGTGTGTGGAGAGAGAGTTGTGTGAGGGAGTAGTTTGAGAGAGAGTTGTGTGAGGAGAGTGTGTGGTGGAGGAGAGAGTATGTGTGAGGAGAGTATGTGTGAGAGAGAGTGTGTGTGAGTGGAGAGTATGTGTGTGAGGAGAGTGTGTGTGAGAGAGAGTAGTGTGTGAGGGAGAGTGTGTGTGAGAGAGGTGTGGGTGTGAGGGAGAGTGTGTGTGAGGGAGAGTTGTGTGTGAGGTGAGAGTATGTGTGAGAGAGAGTTGTGTGTGAGGGAGAGTGTGTGGAGAGAGTGTGTTGTGAGGGAGAGTGTGTGTGAGAGAGAGTGTGTGTGTAGGGAGAGTGTGTGTGAGGGAGAGTGTGTGTGAGAGAGAGTGTGTGTGAGAGAGTGTGTGGTGAGAGGTAGGTGTGTGAGGGAGAGTGTGTGTGAGGGAGAGTGTGTGTGAGAGAGAGTGTGTGTGTGAGAGGAGTTGTGTGGAGGAGAGTATGTGTGAGGAGAGTGTGTGTGAGGGAGAGTATGTGTGAGAGAGAGTGTGTGTGTGAGAGGAGAGTATGTGTGAGAGAGAGTTGTGTGTGAGGAGAGTGTGTGTGAGGAGGAGTGTGTGTGAGGAGAGTTGTTGAGAGAGAGTGTTGGGTGAGTGGGGAGTGTGTGGAGTGAGGTATGTGTGAGGAGAGTGTGTGTGAGGGAGAGTGTGTGTGGGAGAGTGTGTGTGAGAGAGTATGTGTGAGAGAGTGTGTGTGAGAGAGTGGAGAGTGTGTGTGAGGAGTGTTGTGAGGGAGAGTGTGTGTGTGAGAGTGTGTTGTGAGGAGAGTATGTGTGAGTGAGAGTGTGTGTGTGAGGGAGAGGTGTGAGGAGAGTAGGTGTGAGGAGAGTTTTGTGGAGAGAGTGTGTGTGAGGAGATTTTTGAGAGAGTGTGTGTGAGAGAGAGTGTGTGTGAGGGAGTATGTTTGGAGAGGGTGTGTGAGGGAGAGTGTGTGTGAGAGAGAATTGTTTGAGAGAGTTGTGTGAGAGAGAGTGTGTGTGAGGAGAGTGTGTGTGAGGGAGAGTGTGTGTGAGGAGAGAGTATGTGTGAGGGAGAGTGTGTGTGAGAGAGAGTGTGTGTGAGAGAGAGTGTGTGTGAAGGAGAGTGTGTGTGAGAGAGTGTGTGTGTGAGGGAGAGTGTGTGTGAGAGAGAGTGTGTGTGAGGGAGATATGTGTGAGAGAGAGTGTGTGTGAGTGAGAGTGTGTGTGAGTGAGGAGTGTGTGTGAGGGAGAGTGTGTGTGAGAGAGTGTGTGTGTGAGGGAGAGTGTGTGTGAGAGAGAGTGTGTGTGAGAGAGAGTGTGTGTGAGGGAGATATGTGTGAGAGAGAGTGTGTGTGAGTGAGAGTGTGTGTGAGTGAGAGTGTGTGTGAGTGAGAGTGTGTGTGAGTGAGAGTGTGTGTGAGGAGAGTGTGTGTGAGGGAGAGTGTGTGTGTGAGGAGTGTGTGTGGAGGGAGAGTGTGTGTGAGAGAGAGTGTGTGTGAGGAGAGAGTGTGTGTGAGAGAGAGTGTGTGTGAGGGAGAATATGTGTGAGAGGGGAGTGTGTGTGAGTGAGAGTGTGTGTGAGGGAGAGTGTGTGTGAGAGAGTGTGTGTGTGAGGGAGAGTGTGTGTGAGAGAGAGTGTGTGTGAGGGAGAGTGTGTGTGAGAGAGAGTGTGTGTGTGGAGATCGACAGGTTGTGTTGTGATGTACCGTGAGGATATTAATGTGTGATGTCAGATCTCAGCTGTAATAGATCAGCTTGAGTTCCTGTACTTCTGTTTCTCTCCTTCTGTGACCCTGAGGCTCTAATGGTCAAAGGTCAGACGGAAGGGAATGCGTGTGTGTGTGTGTGTCATGATGATAAATCCTGCTGCCGGATCACATGCTAATAAGTTTAGAGTTAGAAATGACTTTAATGAGATTTCTATTATTTACACCAGCGCTGTTAAACTCGTTCCAGGTCGAGCGGGGATCTGAACACAGTGTCAAATTATGCCAGACGCTTTTTTAATTTGTTTAACCACCGTCTTCTCTGTAGATAATAAAGCTTTAATAATTAATACGAGTGCAAAAGAAACACATTTCCTTCACTAGAGACCTTTAGTTCACGTAAAGCAGAGACCCGAATTAAATGCGTTCGTTTCAATATTAATAAAAGAGGATAAAGAGTTTTCTCTTGGTAACTTCAGTTATTATAATATGCCAAGAAGTAAAACTATAAAAAAGTGGGTTTTTTTTCTCCCTGGTTAAGCATCATATAAGCCTGACATATGAAATAATAGTCAGAATAACCTTTTTTTTGTGTGTTTCTTTTTTCTTTAACATACTTTATACATCAGGCTTTTTATGGCTCATATATGATGATTTTTTTATTTTTTGCAAAGCTGTATAGAAGATTATGATTCTCTCGAATACTTGATTCTGATTGGTCAGTTAAATATTTTTGATTTATGATACCTTAGATGAAACATTGGGACATTTAATTTTATATTTAACAATATTATTACAACATTATTTTCCTGTTATCTCTGTTTGAAATAATCTATATTGTAAAAATCGCTATATAAATAAAGATGATTTGATGAAAATTAATGTTATACTTTTTTATGATTTATGAGGTATGATTGTTACAGTGTAATTATATATTATTTAAGTACTGAGTAATATTAATTAACTACATGTACTGTGTTAGTTGCATGTAATTATGCATAATTTATAGGGGTGCAACAATATCCTAATGTCGCGATTCGATACATATAACGATACGATATTATTGTGCTAATCCAAGACATTTGATAAAATGTTAACAACTGTTTAATAAAATGCTAAATTTAGTATTTTTGTTACCAGAATAAAAATATTCATGAGTATGATGTATTATTGTGTGTGTAAATGAATAGTCTTGGACTTTGTGAAACCCAATACACAGGACAATAGAGACATAATAACAAAATTCATGAATCTGAAGCTGAAAATACAGAATTATTTTAGACGAATATGCTTTCACTCTGACTATATACATTTAAAATATTGTAAGCCACTTTTTAATGGTAACAAAACATTTGGCAAATATTCCCTCACAAATATTCCCACACTGCATTATTATACATTATATTCAACATAGTTTAATGTAGTACTGACACTAAAACTCTGTAAACTTAAATTTTTTTCACACACTGTAATTTTTATACTATATACACAATACATATTGATGCATTTTTGTATTGCGATATATTGTGACACAATATATTGTTACACCCCTTATAATTTACTGTTATTATTATTGCCTATGGTAAGTACATGTAACAAGGATACTGTAAAATAAAGTGATTTTAGTGGTTTGTGTTAAACGAGTGTTTGTGTTGAGACAGTAATGATGGATTTCTGCGAGGTAAAATACAGACTTTCTGTGCGATCAGAATGAAAGTGGTGATTTGTGCTTGAATGCTGTTTGTTTGCTGTGTTCTGTGTGATTGAGGAGGGAAAGGTTGCAGACTTATTGAACATGTTGAGCGCGTTATAATCCGCTTATATCCAGTTCTCACGGTTTATTTTACAAACAAAGCAGCCGCTGTCCTGCAATCGAGACCAGAGACTTGACCACTGTTAAGTGCACTTAACAAGGACCACATCGTGTGTGTGTGTGTGTGTGTGTGTGTGTGTGTGTGTGTGTGCATGTGCGTGTGCGTGTGTGTGTGCGCGCGTGTGTGCGCGTGTGTGTTGAGGGCAGATGCGTGATTAATGTTGCATACATGCAACATGCATATTTGTCTTTATACACATGTTGGGTTGTTTTGACCCAATTTGGGCTAAAATATGGACAAATCCAAACCTTGGGTTAAAATGTAATTTAAAAATGTAACCCAACGGCTGGTTTTGTCCATATTTGACTCCAAATTGGGTTAAAAATGTTATAAAAAAAATGTAACCGAACGGCTGGGTTTGTCCATATTTGAACCAAATTTGGGTTGAAATAACCCAGCATTTTTTAGAGTGTATTAAAACCAGATGCTATTTTGCGCTTTTTGTGTGTTTGATTTACTGTGTTGTGCATGAAACCGAATTTAACCCTGTAAAGCTTGAAATGTGAAATAATATTCAGAATAATCTGGGATGGAGTTGTTTATTGAACCCTTTTAGACAAAATATAATAGAAAAGTAAAAAAAAAAGTGTGCATTTGTGATTTTTTTTTCTTCACATGATTATGGGCCATATAATAAGATATGGGGAAAACTCAATTTTATTCAGAGATTTAAACTGACAAAATATGCAATTTGATATATGCAGATGCTGATATTTATATGAAATTCTGCTTGTAGGCTAATGTAAATCAGTGAGATCTTTAGAATAGCTACTGACATAAAATGCATATAAATATCAATATTTGCCAATAAAATGTCTTAGTAAGATGATATTGAAATACTTAGTTTTATGATCAAAGCTCTGTAGTTTTAAAACATATAATTCAATGCAATACAATGATTGAGAGATGCACAAATAAACCTTCCGTAAAAGCCTGATGATCATATTTGATGCATGATTTTTCTATAAAATTATGATGGATAATCAAGTAAAGTGACGCTGCTTTACTCCAGTGGAAATATCACTAACAATATCAAAGTTATCGTGACTTTACTTTATAAAAATATATGTTTTTACAATCATACTAAAAGACTTTTACTAAAAGAGTTTAAGAGTTACGACAGGAAAAAAAGTTTTGATTATGTTGATCATTTATAGAGATATTTATGAAATATGATAGTGTTAAACCAGCTCTGTATATTTGTGTACACACTCTAAAAAAGGCTGGGTTGTTTTAATCAATTTTGGGTAAAATATGGACAAACTCAAACATTGGGTTAAAAATGTAATTTAAAAATGTAACCCAATGGCTGGGTTTGTCCATATTTGATCCAGAATTGGGTTAAAACAACCCAGCATTTTTTAGAGTGAGTGTGTTTCTGAGTGAGCGATGGATCATAACCTCTGAGTGTAATTTATGTGAGTTATAAACACGCTCGGTGAC
>CM070836.1:37665944-37670944 GCA_036326025.1 Chrosomus eos | reverse complement strand
TGAGTGTTTTTCTCCTCCGTCTATGAATGATTGATGTGGAACTGGTTGGTTTGGTCTCTGTTCTTCTTCTTTTTTGATTGATTGATTGATTTTTATTTAAAAGGGACCATGTGCAATTAATAACATAAATGTAAACATTTGATGCATTACACCAGAGTTAGCCTTAGGCTAATTTACATCTGCAGTCCCCAGATACAAAAAAAACATACAGCACAGATTAAAATATCAACATTATTCATAAATATGTGGCATATCAAACCTAAAACATCAAACATTGTTCAAGAGCATACAATGTACTTAGTGCCCCTCACTGGCACACACACACACACGCACAAGCGCACACGCGCACGCGCACGCACACACACACACACACACACACACACACACACACACACACACACACACACACACACACACACACACACCACACACACACACACACACTATAATCACAACACACAATAGTTTACACACAGCCCTTCTCAACCCTTACGTCACTTCTTCAGTCTCAGTCTCACTGTAAGCCACTGCACACCTGACTCACACAGTGACCCGTGATTAAACGTCTCCATCACTACGACACATCACATGGAGAAGAGCAATTTAGCTCATCTAACTAATACACGGGTCAGAGAGAAACACACAGATGTTCCTGAAGCACATTTGGCCACAACATCACAGGAGGCCATTTTAAATCTGTTCTCCATATGCGTGAAGCGTTTGATCCTGCGCTGCATGTTTTCCTGTTTTTTGATTATTCAGTCATATTTCTGTGTGGTTTGAGAGCTGAGTGAATGAGATACAGGAGAAGAGCGCAGATGCGAGCGGCTGTAAGTCACAGATTTCATGCTAAAACACAAACAGCTTTTCCTGCGCTTTATCAGACGCGTTTAAAGTCTCGGAGCGTTTACACACACACACACACACACACACACTCTTCACATGTGACGTTCATCTGGATATGAAGCATTATTGGAGCAGAGCTTGTGCAATCGTACTTTATTTACAGTTTCTACAATGAGCAATATTATTAACTTATTTTACCTTTTACAATGTGTATTTATTTAAACTAGAAAGGTTATTTATATACAGTCTCTCGCTTTTGCATTTTTAAACTGTTTCGTTGTTCTCTGTTCTCTTTTAAAATATTTTTTTGTTTTTATTATAAAAGCTGACTCTGAGAAACGCACATTTTCAATCTGTACTGTAACGTACCTGTGCAAATAGCAATAAACTGAAAACTTAAACTTAAAGCTTGTGTTGAATACTGAATACAGTACAACTCTATTCATTAATGATTTTGTGGTGAAGTAAATACTACAGACAAAAACTTATTTTACATGAAAAGTTAGTTCAGGCAATAATTAAAAATAAGTAAAATTTATATTAGTACTCTATTCAATCGTATTTTTATTTCAGTTAAATTCAAGTAAATTCATTGGTTAAAAAGAACATTCAGCTCCAAAAAACCTTCTGAAATGTAATTATTAAAATTATATATAATTAATTAGTTTAGTTATTCTTATGTTTTCCATATTTTTATACATTTTGTTAAATTAAGTTAAATAAAAATTTTTATTAGAAATGTGTATTTGTCATTTTTATTGGTTATTTGTAATACGTCAATATAGTTTTTATACATTTTTATTTCAGCTAGTTTATTTTAGTGCAAGTAAAGCTAAATGAGAATATTGACTATTTTTTAATATTTAATTTCAGCAAAAATATGATTTTTATGGTTTTATTTAACTTTAATAACCTTTAAAAAGGTTCTGGCTGAGAACAAAGTTATAATATTTGTGTGTATAATGTGGGGCGTGGAGTTCAGAAGGGTTGAGGAGCGCTGGAATAATCCATATTCATCATGTTTTGGCAGACGGTGGTTATGAGAGAATCTGGGCATATTTTTCTCATGTCTGAAGTAAATCATGTGACCTAGACGACTGTAGATGAGCCTCCTGCACATAAATCACACGTGTGATGATGAATAACCTGGACAAATGTTATTTCATGGGCTTTTGTTCTTGTTTAATAAGCATGTGTGACTGGAGAATGTGAGGAAATTCCTTCTTGTGTTTATATTCCTGATCTAGCGTATGGATTTACAGCGTCCTCGGGCTCGTTCTGAGCGCTAACACAATATTGAATTTACAGTCGGCCCCAGATACAAACGCTGCTGTTCCTCTTCTTTTATGATTTCTGGATTTATTGGAGATGTGTTTGGCCAATATCACTTTATGATTCTTCCAGAAGAGATTTGACCCTTTATGAAACCCTGATGGATTTGCCGTTGGGTTTGCAGGACGGTTTGGGTCTTCTGAGGTTCTGGAGGTCAGAGGTCGAGCTGGAAGGAAACGTGCTGTAATTTACACTGATTTGACTTTTACGGCCTCATAACTTGATTCTGACGCTCAACGAGTCCTGGATCAAACATGCGCTTCAGGAACGACACTTTATGACGTGTTTGGAAAAGTCAGAAATGTGTTTTTGTTGATATCTAAAGTCAAGATGAACTCAAAATGACCATATTTATTTAACTCATGAAGGAAAATCATTTCTGAGGGGGATTGAGTGGGGAAAAAATCATTGTATGCACACATACACACACACACACACACACACACACACACACACACACACACACACACACACACACACACACACACACATATATATATATATGCCTAATGGGACCTTATTGCAAAGTTGAACCGAAATACATTCTCGATTTTACAATCTTTGTTTCTATATATAGACACAAAATTGTTGATCATCTGTTTTGTTTCTCCACTAAATCAAAAACACCATGTTTTTTAAGTGATGGTAATTTGAAGATATTCTCTTAATCTGCAACAGTTTTCTTAAATTCACACAGAACTCTTTCAGATCAGGTGCAGATCCTGATGTCTTCCAGCATTACGCTTCACTTTATTCTCCCTGTACGAGCCGTGAGAGTGAAACGTGTGTGTGTGTGTGCGTGTGTGTGTGTGTATGTGTGCATGTGTGTGTGTATGTGTGTGTGTATATGTGTGTATGTGTGTGCGCGCGTGTGTGTGCGTGTGTGTGTATGTGTGTGTGTGTATGTGTGGCGCGCGTGTGTGTGTGTGCGCGGTGTGTGTGCGTGTGTGTGCGCGTGTGTGTGCGTGTGTGTGTACGTGTGCGTCTGCAGTGAACCAAAGACAGTCTCAAAAACACTGAAATCGCTGGTGTTTCTGACGTCACAAACTACAGTAACCAATCAGATCAACGTGTGATCGTCAACCAGTGGATCTCTGAGTGAGTGAGTGAGTGGAGGCGGGGCTCATCTGCATATTCATAGCACCGCGTATACTAAATGAGGCAAGGGTGTCGAGTTAGATTCAAGATATTTTAAAGCTTTACGAATTATTTTCAATGAAAATATTGAAATATATAAATTTTGTGCTCTAAGATGAGTTTTAAGGGAAAAAATGATTGACTACAGGGAGACTTTAAAATGATGTCAAATGAAATCAAACCAAGTAAAGAAGAAACTGCAACATCGTAACATTTTAAGTTTCAGAACAAAGCAATAAACACGACTCATCATCATCTCCAGTGTTATAATAACTGTGAGTAATGGCGTGTAACATCTTGAGCTTCCGATCTTCTCCAGCTGTTTCTCAGTGTGTGTGTGTGTGTGTGTGTGTGTGTGTGTGTGTGTGTGTGTGTGTGTGTGTGAATGACCTCTCTCTGCTGGATTAGCCGTATCATTCCTCTCGCTGATATTTTCATTTGCACCACAACTAAATGAATTACGCCGGTTTGCTTTGGGAAAGTGAGTTTTTCAGGCTCACTTGATCCATCCGCTGATTCCCGGTGGAGGAAAGCCCTGGAGATCGGCACTTATCCGGTTCTCAGTCCAGCTGTATAAACGGGTCGTGCGTTAAAGCCATTGGAGTCGCTCTGAATGAGAGGCTCTGCTGAGCAAATATCTAATGCAATAACGTAAAGCAGTTCTTAAGCGTTGCTCCCGCTGGCCCGATACTAGAAGACTTATTACATTCAAAGTCCTTGACCGTAATGTTGTGTTTGTCCTTCATTACTTCAGCTCGTTCTTTCTCTTATAGGATCCAGTGTCGTTGCATAAAGCACCTTAAACAGACTGATCTCATGAAATGGTGTATGTATGACACGCCAATTCATATTTCCATTTTTGGCGTGCTATCAACACGCATAATCGCTTTTCAGCGTGTTTATGAACGCCGTTGACTTAACGTTACATTACTGTATATATAAATATATGACCTACCCCAACCCCGTCCCTAAACCTACCCGTCACTGGGGTTAATACCATTAATAAGTGTTCCCCTAACCATCATAGGACAAAAAATATCGCTCGCCAGATGTAGATCTACATTTTGCTTCGTTTCGCTCGGACATTTAACGGCGTGGACATACACGCGGATAGCTCAAAATGCGTATAGATAACACGCCACTTGAATTGAAAGTGCGTGTATGTTTATGCAAAATCATGATGTCATGTTGCCTTAGAAATTTGTAATAAAATATCCCAAAAACACTTGCACAGTGTGATATATTTATCATACAATATCCCAAAAGTCTCTAAAGATTTTTTTATTTCAGAGAAATTCCAATTTTAAATAATTGGCCGTCCCGGATTTTTTTTTTTAGAAGTTTTCATAGGCAAAATTTCATAGGCAATCCCTCAGAAGTTTAACAGATGAAATATCGAGCCCAGTAACAACAGACCCGCGGATCCTTAAAAAGTCTCATTTAAGACCATAAAACTCTTATTTTTACTTTTGAGAGGTCTTAAATTCTGGTTGACACTTTGACTCAGACCTCTAAATGCTTTATCTTTGTGGATTTGCTTTTTCACGTGACAATTCGCGTGACAATTCAAAATGTCAGTTCAATTGTAAGTTAATGCATTACATTTCATCATATTTAAATATTGAATAAAAAAAAATCGCATAGCATTATTTATGCAATTGTAAATGCTGTGTAATATATTAAAG
>CM070836.1:37645944-37660944 GCA_036326025.1 Chrosomus eos | reverse complement strand
AGCTTCACAATAATAATTCAACAACAATAATAATAATTGCAGATTTATAATTCAAATTTGAATGCAAGGAAGTAGAATAATAAAATCCTTGTTACATATGTTAATTACTGTATTAATAACAACATTACATTTTGCATAACTTCATGCAACTAATCTTTGTGAGTACATGTAATTAATTAATTTAAATTAGTATTTAACAGTAACAAGAAAACTTTCAAATTAACTGTAACCAAATAAATCATATAAATGTAACACATTAGTGAATGCATTTAACATGAACAATGAGCAATATCTTATAACAGCCATTTATCAATCTTAGTTAATAAAAAAAAATGTTTATAGCTCTCACTTAAAAATGTTGGGTTAAAAATAACCCAACGAATAACCCAACTATGGGGTGATATAGCACCTTGCCAACTGTGGGTTATTTTAAACCAATGCATTGCAAATAACCCAACAGTTATTTATTTATAAACCAACAGTTAGGTTATAACTAAAAATAACCAAATGGCATAACCAAATAACCCAACAAATTTTAAGATAACCCAGCATAATGACCCAACATGCATACACCAACGGTTGGGTTAAAAAAAATAACTCAACGTTTTTTAGTGTGTTGCATGTTGACAGATGCAAGGACAGACAGAATAAGGTAAACCAGTGATCGGAAGGAAGAAAATCAAGAGTAGTCGATCACAGAGAAGGACAGACAGAAGTAAACGAGTGAGGAAGAGCTCAAGGTTGATCACAGAGAAGGACAGACAGAAGTAAACAAGTGAGGAAGAACTCAAGGTCGATCACAGAGAAGGACAGACAGAAGTAAACGAGTGCGGAAGAGCTCAAGGTCGATCACAGAGAAGGACAGACAGAAGTAAACGAGTGAGGATGAGCTCAAGGTCTCTCGACTGAGTTTAAACTCGCTGAACTCTGGAGATCGGCCTCACACACACACACACACACACACACACACACACACACACACACACACACACACACACACACCCTCGTCACATTGACACAATCTGCTGTGTTTGGCTTACACACACTCCTTCTGTCCCATAATTCCCTGCTCTGGGATGTTAAACGGTTTGGATTGGATGCATGACTTTCCACAGCAAATACGTGTTTTTACTTTAAATGTAGGATATAATTCATGCAAAACCTTTGTAGAAGGAAAATAGAAATATTGTACTCGGGAGTGTTTGACGTCTCAAACGTCTGGCGTGTTGTTTTTCAAGCTCAGATTCTTGGCTGTGTTCACGTTTACACGATGTCACATGGTTTGAGGTGTTGAACATGTGATTTGTGTGGCGGCTCTCCTCATAAAGTGTGTTTATATCTTGATGATCTTATTACTTCATAACATCAGAAAAGCATGTGCTCTAGGTTTATGCTCGATCAGCGTCCAAGAGGAAAACCTTCTCTTTGTCACGGCTGTCTGTGAGATTGAGCCATAGGTGGCGCTCTGCGTCCCCCGCCATAGAGCGACCTGTAGCGCGTGCGGTGTGCTTGGTGGCTCTTAAGGCCAGATCCGTGGCCTTACGAAGCTCTTTGACAGCTTCTGGCGTAATAGGCTCTATGCACGATCGCTTCCGCGTTTTGTCTCAGCCGCCCAGTTACATCCGGTGCTGCGTCGTCAGAAGCCGTTCTTGCATTAGGTGGAGATAATGGCAAATTTCACTCGCTGTTTACAAAACCTTCCTGCGGTTAACGTGAATGAGCGGCGTTTCCACTGCCGGCCAGGGCTAACAGCGAGCGGAGCCGAGCCAGTGTCCGCAGGCCTCAAGCACCGGGCTTGTGTTTCCACCGCCGGGCCAGTAGCCCCACAGCGCTGCCCTAAACCCCGCCCCTAACACGCCTTTCTGGATCAAATGTCATACAACCCAACCTATTTCAGCGGTTATTATAAATTTATTTATTTTTTAAGTTAGGAAGATAGCATGTATATTAACTCACCGGCCGCGGCTGCAATAGTGTCCCGATTGTCTCGCGAGTCGCCAACAGAGGGACGGTGACCCAGCACACGGTGACCCAGCACACCGTCCATCAAGTCGAACTATGGAAAGTTCCTTCTCTGAGCTCCGCTTTCTCCATTGTGGGTTTTAATCGCCTTGTACAATACTGCACCCGCAACTTTTTAATTTTTTCCTGAACTTGAACCGTTGTTCGCTGAATGCTTAGCTTAGAAAGTTCAGCATCGATGTATTTTATAACGTCCTCATTTCTTCACACAAGGTCAAATTGACGTTGTACCCTTTCTTCTGCCCAAATGCTCAGAAGAGCTTTATCTTCGACAGACCAGTACAGGCGATTCTCCATTTCCAGCAGCGATTATTTTGCGCGATGTAAAAAAGTGAAATGTGCATCTTGCTTCAGATCATAACAGTCCATAACACCGATAAACTCCGCCTTTACCTCGAGCACGCCTCTAGCCCGAGCTACCCCGCTTTGACCCAAGGTATTCGACGGGCCAGGAATCCTGGCCGTTGGCCCCGAGTAAGCCCCGGGAGTGGCAGTGGAAACGCGACTGGCCCTGGCCCGGGAGTGGAAACGCGGCTACTGTGAGGCAGTTAGCTGTCACACATAAGAGTAAAAAAGAGAAGGGATTTAAATTATATATTTCGAGCTACATCGACAACTTTGAGGGTGATTATTCTCTCATATCGTGCGAAATCAGACTAGAGAATCGGTTTCTAAAACCGTTGTCTCCGTTTCTGAGAAAATGAATAAAGTTTTGCCGCTATACACTTCGCTATAGAACGCGCTATTCGGAAGTAAAGATGCTGGCTGAGATCCTACCGGACATACGTCAGCAGCGTTCGTGCGTAGAGCCTATTGACCCTTCGCAAAGACCCGCCCTCAGCGGGACAGACAGGACAGACTAGTATACCTTTCGGTTACTTTAGATATTAAACATATTAAACAAAGTCTCACCTTTCAAGTCTTTTTTTTTAAGAAATTTAAACAAAAAATACCATTTTGTGGCTCTTAAATGTGTCGTGACAGATCGCTAGAGCATCAGTTAAAGCTGCTCGTGATCCGATCATCTCTTCCTTCTAGTTCATTTATAGCACCAAATAAACATGAATTAACATAAGAAGGAATGTTGTTTTAACCGCGGAAAGGCGTCAGTATATTCAGTTTTTCAAGTTCAAACCCTCCCATGTTAATCTACTAACTCTCCTGACTGCTTTGTCGGACAAAATGGCGGATGGCGAAGTATGATTGGTCAGAACACCTGTCAATCAAACTCCCTGCGAAGGGTCAATTCCAGTTCCCCCTTCCATCTCCTTCGAGACGTCCGCCTGGTAGGCTTGGAAGAAGGGCTGTCACTTTACTTTCAAAAATCGATTGCACAAACGATCAGACCAACCAAGTTTCGAAAACGAAAATGTGGATTCGATTTTAACGGCCTTTTCTTTCTTTTCTGTTTTTACCAAAAATGTGTTTTAGGTGGACAGATCAATCCAGTACACAGAACATGTAGGATGTTGGAAAATAACAATGTCTTTTCTGTTAACCAAATGCTTTTTAATATTCGCTATTTATTCAATGTAAGTGAACAAGCGTGCCGTATTTGTTGCCAAGTGACGTGTGTGTGTGTGTGTGTGTGTTCAAGTAAGCCAGAAATGCGCAGATTCTGCGCAATACACTGTATTTAATATATCTCTTATATCACACTCTCTGACTCTCTGTCGCACACTAGAGAAAATTACCGTACAGACAGAA
The DNA here is from genome assembly GCA_036326025.1 of Chrosomus eos. NCBI lineage: Eukaryota > Metazoa > Chordata > Actinopteri > Cypriniformes > Leuciscidae > Chrosomus > Chrosomus eos. The sequence goes on along the minus strand of CM070836.1, from coordinate 37,657,215 downwards.
GTAGAAGCTCACGCGCAATCAGGGGGACGTGGAGGCATGCAGTCAAGGGAGAAGCCCATAGAGAGTCATAAAGTTGCTCCTGCTGCGAGATCATGGACAGCTAATACTCTCAATCTCCGGCTCTGCGAGATTCGGAAGGGAATGATTCAGATTCCTCTCGGCACAGCTACTAGAAGACGTACAACTGTCAGTCAGGTTGCTCACGTCACATCTACGTCGTCAAGCTCAGTTTGAGCATGCGCAGTGCGCTTGGCTATCAGGAAGTGAGGGCTTCAATTCTCTCCGTTGAAATCAATAGGGTCGCTGTGTCCATTTCTTTTACTGTCTATGGAAAAAACGAGACCGAAGGGCTTAAGATGGCCGCTTCGTGAAGGCAGAGAAATCTGAGGAGCGCGTGCGCGCTAATATATTATGACGACGCAAGAGCGTCGGGGCGTCGCCCGCGCCATCAGCCAATGAATTGGCATGATTGTATAAGGGCTTCAGACCATCGACACACCCAGAGGGCGTTCCCACTGCGTCTTAAGCTCCTCAGCGGTGAGGGAACCTATGAAAGAGAACTGTTGATCTCAGTCAGGTTCGTAACGACACGAGGGCGAGTAAACGATGACAGATCTGTTGATCTCGGGCCTGTAATGATGAAGTAACAAACACCTGCTGTAATGAAGCTGTTGACGGGACGTCCCTGAACACATGCAGAACCCCATCAATCTTCTGTGTGTGTCCTGTAATACATCTTCATTTCAACAGGGTTCTTGTAAATGTCACTTAATGAAAAACATCACAGCGTATGACAAGTGTGTGTGACGTTTCTTCTCTTCGCATGACACACACTCGCTCGCGATCTTGAGTTATAATCATAAAGCCTTGGATGATTCCTGAGAAAGATTTCACAGCCTCGACCCCTGAGGAGCAGATTCAGCATCTGTACATGAGTGATGGAGTGAAGAAGAGCTGATAATCTGTCGCTCTTCATCGTGTGTGTCTGCCAGAGATTCATATTCATGTCGCTTTCACATGCAGACAGTATTGCACAACACAAGCAAAGATTCAAAAATGAGTTTAAATATTGTATAGAATTTTGTTACTTTATATTATTCATTTATAATCAATTAAAATGCAATTTTTTTTTAATATTCAAAAATCAGAAAAAAGATCTGCACATGAAAATAGGCCTATGGGTTGAACCTGAAAACGTTTTATGTTTTAACACATTTTTTGTGTTTGAGTTTTTCGGCCTATTTTCGTGTTTTTTTTTTATTTATTACATTCATATATTTGTGACTGGTGTTTGGCGCTACGCCTTTCCATCCCCTACATTTTATATATATATGTATATTTTATATATATATGTCATATTCGTGTTGCTTTCACATGTAATCGGTCATACAGTATCGCACTACACAAGCAAAGATTCAAAAATTAGTTTAAATATTCTTTTCAAATTCAAATTATTTTTAACGTTTTGGAAATTTAAGAATTTTTTAAATGTTACTTATAAATTTTATTTAGTTATTATTATTTATATTAAATTCGAATTAATTGTATTATTTTATTCAGAATTAAATCCTCATGGATCATTGTATTATTTTTTACTTTATTATTTTATTTTATATCTATAAATTAAATTTTAAAAATATAAATAAATGTCACTATATTTGTATGTTTTGTATTTTTGAAGTGTGTGAGGGATTGTGGGCCGCTGATGCTGCCGGTCAGTCGTGTGTCCGTGTTTCTGCTGACGCTGTGGTGTGTGTGTGTGGTGTGTGTGTGTGTGTGTGTGTGTGTGTGTGTGTGTGTGTGTGTGTGTGTTGAGGAGATCTCATCAGATTCTTCAATCAATGCAGAGACAAAGAGACTCAAATGAGCCATAATGTTCATTTCAGTCCCATCATATCCCTCATGGATCATCATATTCTGTCATATCTGCTGCGTCCATGTTCCTCATAATTATACTGGGAATTATTGCTCTGATTGATTTTGTGTGTGTGTGTGTGTCTGTGGAATTCTGTTCGTCCATTTTGATTTTCCAAGTCTCAGAATAACTGCTAGTAGTTTTATTTTTATTTTCTTGAGATTTCTTTAGACTCTTGATGTTGTGTGTGTACTCGGATCAGCGCGTGTGTGTACTCAGATCAGCGCGTTGTGTGTACTCAGATCCTCGTGTGTGTGTACTCAGATCCCGTGTGTGTGTACTCGATCAGCGCGTGTGTTACTCAGATCAGCGCGTGTGTGTACTCAGATCGCTCTGTGTGTGTACTCGATCAGCGCGGTGTACTCAGATCGCGCATGGTACTCAGATCTCAGATCTGCGCGTAGTCTCAAATCCTCAGATCCGGTGTGTACTTGATCGGACGTGTTATCGGATCGCGGTGTGTACTCAGATCCCTGCGTGTTACTCAGATCGCGATGTGTACTCAGATCGCGCGTGTGTACTCAGATCAGCGCGTGTGTACTCAGATCAGCGCGTGTGTACTCAGATCCGCGTGTGTGTACTCAGATCCGCGTGTGTGTGTACTCAGATCAGCGCGTGTGTACTCAGATCCGCGTGTGTACTCAGATCAGCGCGTGTGTACTCAGATCCGCGTGTGTGTACTCAGATCCGCGTGTGTGTGTACTCAGAACCGCGCGTGTACTCAGATCCTCGTGTGTGTACTTGGATCAGCGCACGTGTAATGGATCAGCGTGTGTGTACTCAGATCCTCAGATCAGCGCGTGTGTACTCGATCAGCGCGTGTGTACTCAGATCCTCAGATCCGCGTGTGTGTACTCAGATCCGCGCGTGTGTACTCAGTCAGCGCGTGTGTACTCGGATCAGCGCATGTACTCAGATCCTCAGATCCGCGCGTGTGTACTCAGATCCGCACGTGTGTACTCAGATCCGCGTGTGTGTGTACTCAGATCCGCGTGTGTGTACTCAGAACCGCGCGTGTACTCAGATCCTCGTGTGTGTACTTGGATCAGCGTGCGTGTACTTGGATCAGCGTGCGTGTACTCGGATCAGCGCGTGTGTACTCAGATCAGCGCGTGTGTACTCAGATCCTCAGATCAGCGTGTGTGTACTCAGATCCTCAGATCAGCGTGTGTGTACTCAGATCAGCGCGTGTGTACTCAGATCCTCAGATCAGCGTGTGTGTACTCAGATCAGCGCGGTTGTTACTCAGATCCTCAGATCAGCGCGTGTGTACTCGATCAGCGCTGTACTCAGATCCTCAGATCCGCGCGTGTGTACTCAGATCCAAAGCGCGTGTGTACTCGATCAGCGCATGTATCAGATCTAGATCCGCGCGTGTACTCAGATCCGCGGTGTGTACTCAGATCAGCGCGGTGTGTACTCAGATCAGTGCGTGTGTACTCAGATCAGCGCGTGTGTACTCAGATCCGCGCGTGTGTACTCAGATCCCGCGTGTGTACTCAGATCAGCGCGTGTGTACTCAGATCCGTGTTGTACTAGATCCGCGTGTGTGTACTCAGATCGCGTGTGTGTACTCAGAATCCGCGGTGTACTCAGATCAGCGCGTGTGTACTCAGATCCTCAGATCACGCGTGTTGTACTCAGATCGCGCGTGTGTACTCAGATCCGCGGTTGTGTACTCAGATCCGCGTGTGTGTACTCAGATCCGCGTGTGTGTACTCGATCGCGGTGTACTCAGAACCGCGCGTGTTACTCAGATCAGCGCGTGTACTCAGATCAGATCCGCGTGGTTACTCAGATCAGCCGTTGTGTGTACTCAGATCCGCGTGTGTACTCAGATCGTGACTCAGATCCGCGCGTGTGTACTCAGATCCGCGGTGTACTCAGATCCGCGCGTGTGGTACTCAGATCAGGGTGTGTACCTCAGATCAGCGGTGGTCTCAGATCCGGGTGTATCAGATACCGCGTGTGTACCATCGGGTGTTATCAGATCCCGGTGTGTACCAATATAGATCGCTTGTGTACTCAACCGCGTGTACCAATCCGCGTGTACTCGATCACCGTTGTACTCATCCGCGGTGTGTGTACTCGATCCGGTGTGTACTCGATCGGGTGTTCCGAACGCGGTTCGACGCGGTTCTCAATCCCGTACTCGATCCCGTGGTGTTACTAGATCCGTGTACTCAGATCCCGTGTGTACTCGGATCCGCGCTGTACCACACGCGTTGTCTGTTACTCAGATCAGCGCGTGTTGATACTCAGATCCTCAGATCGTGTGTGTGTGTACTCAGATCGCGCGTGTGTACTCAGATCAGCGCGTGTGTACTCAGATCAGCGCGTGTGTACTCAGATCCGCACGTGTGTACTCAGATCCACGCGTGTTTTACTCAGATCGCGCTGTGTACTCAGATCGCGTGTGTGACTCAGATCCGTCGTGTGTTACTCAGATCACGCGCGTGTGTACTCAGATCCTCAGATCAGCGTGTTGTGTACTCGATCAGCGCGTGTGTACTCAGATCCTCAGATCGCGCGTGTGTACTCAGATCCGCGGTGTGTACTCAGATCAGCGCGTGTGTACTCAGATCCGTTTGTACTCAGATCAGCGCGTGTGTACTCAGATCGCGCGTGTTGTATCAGATCCGCGTGTGTACTCAGATCCAGCGCGTGTGTACTCAGATCCTCATGTACTCAGTCCCGTGGTTGTACTCAGATCGCGCGTGTGTACTCAGATCCGCGCCGTCGTGTGTACTCAGATCAGCGCGTGTGTACTCAGATCCTCAGATCCAGCGTGTGTGTACTCAGATCGCGCTGTGTACTCAGATCCTATCAGATCCGCGCGTGTGTTACTCAGATCGCGCGTGTGTTAGATTCTCAGATCAGCGCTGGTGTGTACTCAGATCCTCAGATCCAGCGCGTGTGTACTCGGATCAGCGCGTGTGTACTCAGATCCGTGGTGTCTCAGATCGCGTGTGTTGTACTCAGATCCGCGGTGTGTACTCAAATCCCGCGTGTGTACTCAGATCCGCGTGTGTACTCAGATCGCGCGTTGTATCAGATCACGGTGTTGTACTCAGATCCGCGTGTGTGTACTCAGATCGCGCGTTGTGTGTACTCGATTCCGCGTGTGTGTACTCGATCCCGCGTGTTCTCAGATCGTGTGTGTACTCAGATCCGCGTGTGTGTACTCAGATCAGCGCTGTGTGTGTACTCAGATCTCAGTCGGTGTCTCAGATCCGGTGTGTACTCAGATCCGCGTGTGTTGTACTCAGATCTCGCGTGTGTGTACTCAGATCCGTGTGTGTACTCAGAACCGCGCGTGTCTCGATCCGGGGTACTCAGATCTCGGTGTACTCGATCAGCGCGGTGTGTTGATCTGGTTGTCTCAGATCGCGCGTGTGTGTTACGGATCAGTCCGGCTGTATCGTGGTGTGTACTCGATCCCGGTGTATCGAGCCGCGTGTGTCTTTGTGTGTTACATACGCGTGTGTTCGATCAGCGCGTTCTCAGATCCAGTGTGTACTCAGATCTAGATCACGTGTGTACTCGACCTCAGATCCGCTGTGTGGTGTACTCGATCGTCCAGCGCGTGTGTGTTCGAATCGGTCCAGTCCGCGTGTATGTGTGTACTCGGATCAGCCGGGACGGATGCTGTGTGTGTACTCGGATCACGGTGGTGTACTCAGATCCTGTGTGTCCTCAGATCACGTGTGTGTACTCAGATCCAGTGTGTGTACTCAGATCCTCAGATCCGTGTGTGTGTACTATCAGATCCACGTGTGTGTGTGTACTCAGATCTCAGATCCACGGCTGTGTACTCAGATCGCGGTGGTTACAGATGGTGTGTGTACTCAGATCCGTGTGTGGTGACTCAGATCGCGTGTGGACTCAATCGCGTTGTGTACTAGATCCGCGTGTGTGTATCAGATCATTTAGACACTGTTCTGCTGATTGAATCGTCTCTTCTAGCTTCTCGAATCAGATCGTCTCAGTCCTCGTCACGCTTCTACTGTACTAGAGGCTTTTTTACTTTACAGATTCTCAAACTCCATTGTGTGTGTGTGTGTGTGTGTAGAGAGAGAGTGTGTGTGGGGTTTACGGACGTCTGCTTTGATGTGGGTTTATAAGATGCTGTCGATTGAGTCACGGTCACATGATCAGACGTGTCTGTGTTTAATGAGATCAAAGCTCTCAACCACACACACTCACACACACACACTTCTGTTCTTTATCTTCATTTATAAAATATTTGCTCTAATTTGATGTTGTTTCAATTGATTCCATGAGTGTGTTTTCCTTCGTCTCTGTAGTGGGTCTTTCTGTCACAGAGAAGCTTCATGTTAGTGTTAGCTTCTTGAGAATAACGGCAATATAGACTTTTTAGATCTGAATTGAATTTATCTCTTATTTGATGCAACATTGATTTTTATTTTATAAAATATTGATTTTATTTTTGATTGATTGAAAGCTGAATATCTGGAACAGATACACACACACACTCTCTCTCTCTCTCTCTCTCTCTCTCTCTCTCTCTCTCTCTCTCTCTCACACACACACACACACACACACACCACTCACTCCTCTCTCTCTCTCTCTCTCTCTCTCTCTCTCTCTCTCACTCACACACACACACACACACACACACACACACACACACACACACACACACACACACACACAACACAACACACACACACACACACACATACACACACACACACTTGAATCTAATGAGCTGTTTATCTGTCAGCTTGTTGGTAAAACAGGCCCTTTTGAATTTCTCAAGCACTCATGCATCACATGTTTTATGTATTGTTGTTGTGTTTAATTGGAGTGTGTGTGAGGATTTGTGATTGTCATCTGTGAGGAACATCAGCATGTTTCTGCAGTCGCCCGTCCGTGAGACTTTAATGAATTTGAGGGAACGTGTAGTTTTGAGTTATAAATGCAGAACGAGAAGAACACGAGCCGCTTGATGATGTTCATTACAGACTGTCAATAAACACACAGCGGATATAATCTAGTAGCGTTTTCAACAACTCATATAGAGAGCATATAGAAATGTATTTAAGAATATATATTTTATTTTTATTTTCTGGTCTTATGGTCTATAAAATATCGAATGTACATATAAAATAATGTATTACTCAATTACTATTATTTATATACATTTTATTTTTTCCAAACATATATATATATATATATATATATATATATATATATATATATATATATATATATATATATATATATATATATATATATATATATATGCTGGAAGAAAATGTATAAATAATACCAATTAATAAATTATTTTAGAATAAAAATTAAATATAAAAATTATAAAATTAAAAAAAAATAATATAATAAAATATAATTATTTTAATGTGATAAATATTAAATAAAAAGTATTGTTTGTATTGATATATTAAATAAAAGTATTGAATATATTTATCACATAAAAATAATTATATTTGTCTATAGTTCATTTTAACTAAAGGTTGATGGTTTGTTAACATCATTATTTATACAGTTATTTATACGTTTTATTTAGTCAAAACACTGTATATATAATTATAATGTATATAATGTAATATATAATTATTTATTGTGTAATTTTTAAAAATAGTTTATATTCTATTTTTCATTTTTTTTCTATATATATTATAACATATAGATCAAATATATTTTCTTCAATATGAACCTAATATTTCAATAGAAGATCAGCAGCCATTTATCTGTGTGGTGTGTGTGTGTGTGTGTGTGTGTGTGTGTGTGTGTGTGTGTGTGTGTGTGTGTGTGTGTGTGTGTGTGTGTGTGTGTGTGTGTGTGTGTGTGTGTGTGTGTGTGTGTGTGTGGATATTGACTTGCAGCATCATTATGATGTACAGCGTTGAATAATAAACGATGATGTGCTGCTGTTCTCTCGGGATGATCCTGATTATCAGTTTAACAATCAACATCAGAATCCCGTCCCTCCAGGAGCTGCGATACACACATGAATATTTATATCTCATTATTGTTATCATAACTCACGCTAATCAAAACCTCTGTGTGTCTCTTCATGTGTCGAGGCGACGGCTCGTTCTTCACGGGTTCTTGACCTCTTCATCTTCTTCTTCCTCCTCTTCATCTTCATCATCATCCTCCTCCTCTTCCTCATTCTCATCTTCTTCATCCTCCTCCTCTTCATCCTCATCCTCCTCTTCATCCTCATCTTCATCCTCATCCTCCATCTTCATCATTCTTATCTTCCTCCTCTTCATCCTCATCCTCCTCTTCACCTCCTCCTCATCCTCCTCTTCATCCTCCTCATCCTCTCATCCTCCTCATCCTCCTCTTCATCCTCATCCTCCTCCTCATCCTCCTCATCCTCCTCTCATCCTCCTCATCCTCCTCCTCTTCATCCTCCTAATCTCCTCATCTCATCTTCATCCTCATCTCATCCTCATCTCATCCTTCTCATCTTCATCATCTTCATCCTCCTCATCTTCATCATCATCTTCATCATCCTCCTCATCTTCAACATCCTCCTCATCTTCATCATCCTCCTCCTCATCCTCCTCATCTTCATCATCCTCCTCCTCATCCTCCTCATCTCCTCATCATCCTCCTCTTCCTCCTCCTCATCTTCATCCTCATCCTTCTCATTTTCCTCCTCCTCCTCTCATCCTCCTCTCATCCTCCTCATCTTCATCTTCATCCTCCTCATCTTCATCCTCATCTTCATCCTCCTCATCTTCATCATCTTCATCCTCCTCATCTTCATCTTCCTCCACATCCTCATCTTCCTCATCCTCCTCATTTTCCTCATCCTCCTCTTCATCCTCATCTTCCTCATCTTCATCCTCTTCCTCCTCATCCTCCTCATCTTCATCCTCCTCTTCCTCATCCTCCTCATCTTCATCCTCATCCTCCTCATTTTCCTCATCCTCCTCTTCATCCTCCTCTTCCTCCTCTCATCTTCATCCTCATCCTCCTCCTCCTCCCATCTTTATCATCCTCCTCATCCTCCTCATTTTCCTCATCCTCATCATCTTCGTCCTCATCCTCCTCATTTTTTCTCATCCTCCTCCTCTCTCATCTCATCCTCATTTTCCTCCTCCTCTCCTCCTCCTCATCTTCATCCTCATCCTCCTCATTTTCCTCCTCCTCCTCCTCCTCCTCATCTTCATCCTCATCCTCCTCATTTTCCTCATCCTCATCATCTTCGTCCTCATCCTCCTCATTTTTCTCATCCTCCTCATCCTCCTCCTCCTCTTCCTCATCCTCATCCTCCTCATTTTCCTCCTCCTCCTCCTCCTCCTCCTCATCTTCATCCTCATCCTCCTCATTTTCCTCCTCCTCCTCCTCCTCCTCATCTTCATCCTCATCCTCCTCATTTCCTCCTCCTCTCTCTCCTCCTCATCTTCATCCTCTTCCTCCTCATTTTCCTCATCTTCCTCATCCTCATCTTCCTCACATCCTCATTTTCCTCATCCTCCTCATTTTCCTCATCCTCCTCATTTTCCTCATCCTCCTCATCTTCATCCTCATCTCTCCTCTCCTCCTCATCTTCATCCTCATCCTCCTCATTTCCTCATCCTCCTCATCTCCTCATCCTCTCTCCTCCTCATCTCTCCTCATTTTCCTCATTCCTCATCCTCCTCATCTTCATCCTCATCTCCCTCCCCCTATCTTCATCCTCATCCTCCTCATTTCTCCTCATCCTCCTCATCTTCTCCTCATCCTCCTCCTCCTCCTCATTCTCCTCATCCTCCTCCTCATTTCCTCATCATCCTCATCTTTCCTCATCCTCCCTTCCTCATCCTCCTCATCTTCATCCTCATCCTCTCATCCTCCTCATCTTCATCCTCATCCTCCTCATTTTCCTCATCCTCCTCCTCCCATTCCTCTCATCCTCCTCATCTTCCTCCTCCTCATCTTCAGGTATAAAAAGCTTCTCGAGTGCGGATCAGTATTGTGTCTCTCAGCGGTTGTGTATCAGGTTACAGGCGCTTGTTTTGAGTTCATCATTCATGTGTTTTTGGCACAAAGCAGATATTCTGTCCCGTAGAGCAGAAACCGGATGATCTAAAGTGACAAACATGGAGTGTGTGTTTATTTCAGGATCATCTGGAGCGTCCAGAGGATTGTGTTCCTCTTCAGCTCATAAATCAGGACCCTGAACCCATTAAAACTGTGATTTAAAAGGCCACATTCATGGATCATGATAATTATATAGTTGTGCTCTGATTCATCGGCCTGGTTTTCCTCCATCAAACCTCAGGATGGTTTTGGCTTTATTAGAGGCGTTTGTTCATGGAGAACTGTAATCCTAAATCTAAATGTTGTGGGAATCCTGTAGATTGGAAGTATTTATGATGTCAGGATTTTTTCATCAATAATATCTAAGAGAGATGTTCATATACAGTAATCATATTTAGATGAAGAGAGTCGGAGATGAGGCCAGAGTAAAATTATTCTCAACAGCTATTTTTTTTTTGTTTGTATTTTCTAGCTTAAGAATACATTTAAGAATATTTTGTATTACCATAAACATTATCCTATTTTCTTAATATTTTAAGATTCTAAGCAGGATCAGTATAGTTAATGCTGACTGAAATATATAATATAATATAATATTTAAAAAAAAAATATATATATATATATATGCACTTATTCTTATGAACTTCTTAAAATTTTTTGATTTTAAATGTACATTTAATATTATAAATTATATAGACCATACTAATATTATGAATAGAAATAATAAAAATATTGTAATAAAATATTATATTATAATAAAATAAAATAAAAAATTATAATAATAATTCTATTATATATTACTATTTTAAAAGAAATATAAAATTACAATATAATATCAAATTAAAATACTGTATGTATATATAATATCATTTATAATTATTAATACAAAAAATAATAATATAAATATATGAGAACTTTTCACAGTTGTACTTTGTGTTAAGAAGATTTTTGTGAAGGTCCTTTGGAGATGTTTTGGTCTGTTTTTACCATTATTGATCATTGATTTATTGTAATCAACAATATCTACATTTACATTTAACCTAATAATGCTTTTATAATCAGATTAGTAACTTCATGTAAACTCCTCAGTTGATCCGAATTAATTAATAATTCTGCTGTAGATCTCCAATAATCTGTTCGTCAGGAAAACATGTAAACTCTTGAATAAGACTAAATTACACTCGTGTCAGTGCATACAGTCAAACCAAAAATTATTAATTTTTTATATATTTTTTCACTAGTGTGTGCAGGACTCTATAGTTCATTTATGTAAGTGAGGAGAGATAAAAAAATGAAACTGTGACATTATACCCAAATATTCTTCATACAGC
>CM070836.1:37630944-37633444 GCA_036326025.1 Chrosomus eos | reverse complement strand
TATGGGAGTGAGTCTCTTCTGCAGCCGGTCTCTAGTGGCCAGTCGAGGAACTGCAGTTTAACTCACTTTTGTGTAATTCAAGAGAGACGGGAAGATTCCCGCTTGTTTTCAACACACTACTAACTAACTCAACCAGGCCACGCCCCTTTATTCTGCGTATTAATTATTATAATTAGGGCTGGGCGATATGGCCTAAAAAAAAAATCCCCGATTTTTTGACAAAAAATCCGATTTACGATTTAAATCGATTTTTTTTCTCTCCCTACTTAAAATCAATCCTCAGATGACAAAGAAATTGTTCAAAACAAGTTTTTACTTTATTTTGTTTTGATATTCCCTTCTGGGATATTATCTGGATTAAAGTGCAATCAGAAACAACAACCCAAAAAGACCAGAGGGTCCTGTCATTGTAAAAAGCCTAGTGTAAATGTAACATAACATAAAATGGGTGGATTGGGGGGGATGTGTAAAGAAAAAAAAAACTTGCATCACAAGAAGTTTGTTGTGATTGTCAAATTATTTGGTAACTAAACATCATTTTATCAAGTTTATTAACTATGTAAACACAATGTTTACATGCATAAAGACTGGTATGCTACTGTTTTTATTATTGCTTAACACAAATTTCACAATTTCAATTCAATTCATGTGATTTTGATTCTGATATTGATTCAATATCAATTCCTTTGGATAAATATTAGGTACAGTAGATATGCTAATGTGTTATGTTAATTGTTCTCCAAAAATAAATCACCTAATGCTGTAAACAGAGAGCCCTGTCAGCTGGTATTATTAAAGGTTAAAACTAACTCAAAGTAAACATAATGCGTTTTTTATAATAACAAACAATGTTATAATATTTTAATGATATAGGTAAAATATAATAAATGTGTAATATAGTTATCATATTTAGCCAAATACTCCTCTCTATAGCAATTATGTTAAGTCCAACTAACATGCGTGCTATGGGTCATTAAAAGGCATCCTGAGGTAAATGTAACGTTACGTGACACATGTTGTTCTCCAGCTGTTTTATGGACATCTTTCCGCGGTTGAAAAACACGGATCGATTGATTTTATTAGTTACATTTGGGTAAGTTAGTAGTGAAGAGTAACAGATGATCGGTTCATGTGCCGCTTGAACTGAGATCTGTCAGCGATCTTTCACGTCACATTTACAAGCGCCAAAACGGTGTTTATTGTTTGAATTTCGTAATAAAATTAACAGAATCTGAGCCGAGAATCTGTTTCATATCAACAGTAACCTGCTCTGTCTTGTATGTCGGTGTCAGTGTCCTCTTTGCTTCGCGATGTTTCTCTGCGTGAGGAAATGGATGTGTGTGTGAGAGCGTGTAAAAAGTGACAATTGCGTGTCTCTCAGTGAACTCGTGAGAGTTGGCGGCCCTGCAGATTCAGTTTGTAAATGTTTTCGGCGGGTGTGCTTCTGCTGCCGCGGTCTTGTTCATTTGCCATGTTGTTTGTGTATCTCTATCATGGCAAGCGCTGAGCGCGGTCGGAACTACGGGAGCCCATATGGGCGCGTCGGCGGATGTTAAAGAGAAAACCGATTTTCATTCAAAAAAATCGGCGTAAACTCGTGTAAACTACACATTCGAGTTAATCGATAAAATCGATTTATCGCCCAGCCCTAATTATAATGAGGAATATTGTGACGTGTTCGTTCCCGAAAGAAACTCAAGACTATAATAGAGGCGTTTCAGGAGTTCAGAAACACTGACACTGATAAAGAGAATAACTTTGAAAACCTTTTTCATGCGCAAACAGCAACTTTACACACTAAAGTATTTAAAATGGTAAATGAAATGGTAATGAAGTTTTGCATTTACACATTATGTAAGAACGTTTCAGACTCGTTCAGTATCTCAACCGTTCAGTTATTGACTTCAACAATATAACAAACAGAACGCTTGACTGTAATTAACGATGATTGCAATCACCAGCAGAAGTGTGTGTGTGTGTGTGTGTGTGTGTGTGTGTGTGTGTGTGCGCTCGGGCCCTCACTTAGATGTGATTATCACAATCATTATCCTAATTAGTATTACTGCTATTTACACTCCAGCAATTAACAGCATTGGATGGCTTTGCTAATGCGTCTGGTGAGTGTGTGTGATGTGATTTGCTGGTGTGTATTAATGGCTGAAATGACATTGTTTGGGGAGATTTTTCACTTTGCTGTAGTTTACTTTCGGGACGGGGAGTGAAATGTCAGGTAAGTGTTTTTGTGGTTTAGTTTGAGAGATTTCCCCTCGGTGTTCCAGTCGTCATGTAGAACAAATCTGAGCAAAGCTTTCTGGGATTGAAAAGCTCTGCCGCGCGACGGGCTTCAATTAGCTTATTAGCATCTGAGAAAATCGGCTTTTAAATCCATTTTCGGAGGGAATGAGCTTCTGAGGAAAGATACTTTATACACTTCTGGATGATAAATCATTTGGTGGATTTGTGCGCTTTGGGATGCGTCTGTTTAAAAATAAATGCTTAT
>CM070836.1:37615944-37618444 GCA_036326025.1 Chrosomus eos | reverse complement strand
GTGAGTGAGTGTGCGAGTGAGTGAGTGTGCGAGTGAGTGAGTGTGCGAGTGAGTGAGAGTGTGCGAGCGAGTGAGTGAGTGAGCGAGTGAGAGTGTGCGAGTGAGTGAGAGTGTGCGAGTGAGTGAGAGTGAGTGAGTGAGCGAGAGTGTGCGAGTGAGTGAGTGAGATTGTGTGAGTGTGTGAGAGTGAGCGAGTGAGTGAGTGAGTGTGCGAGTGAGTGAGTGTGAGTGAGTGAGCGAGCGAGCGAGTGAGAGTGAGTGAGTGAGCGAGTGAGTGAGTGAGAGTGTGTGAGTGAGTGAGAGTGTGAGAGTGTGCGAGTGAGTGAGAGAGTGGCGAGTGAGTGAGAGTATGCGAGTGAGCGAGCGAAGAGCGAGCGAGTGAGCGAGCGAGCGAGGAGTGAGAGTGAGTTGCGAGTGAGTGAGTGTGTGCGAGTGAGTGAGAGTGTGCGAGTGAGTGAGAGTGTGCGAGTGAGTGAGTGAGCGAGTGAGTGAGTGAGTGAGAGTGTGTGAGTGAGTGAGTGAGTGAGTGAGCGAGTGTGTGAGTGAGTGAGTAAGTGTGCGAGTGAGCGAGTGTGCGAGTGTGAGTGAGTGATTTGTGTGTGTGAGTGAGTGAGTGGTGTGCGAGTGTGCGAGAGTGAGCGAGTGTGCGAGTAAGTGAGTGAGTGTGTGAGTGTGCGAGTAAGTGTGCGAGTGAGTGAGCGAGTGAGTGAGTGAGTGAGTGAGTGAGTGTGTGTGCGTAGTGAGCGAGTTGAGCGTGTGAGCGTGTGAGGTGAGTGAGTGAGTGAGTGAGTGGTGTGTGAGTGTGCGAGTGCGAGTGTGCGAGTGAGCGAGTGAGCGTGTGAGTGAGTGAGTGAGTGAGTGAGTGAGTGTGCAGAGTGTGTGAGTGTGAGCGAGTGAGTGAGTGTGAGAGAGAGAGTGAGTGAGAGAGTGAGAGAGTGAGTGAGAGAGTGAGTGAGAGAGTGAGAGAGCGAGTGTGTGAGTGTGAGTGAGTGAGTGAGAGAGTGAGTGTGTGAGTGAGTGTTTTTTGTTTGTTTGTTAATTTATGCAGCTGATGTGGAGTTATCTTATAGTCATTGATAAGCATATTCTGTCATGATAATCTATAAATCGTGTTCTCAGGGGCGGAGTTAAAAAGAAAAGATCTCCCTTTGCGTCGTAACTTTGCAGACGTGTGATCGTCAACCAGTGGATCTCTGAGCTGAGTGAGTGGAGGCGGGACTCATTTGCATATTCATAGAACCACGCATACGAAATTAGGCAAGGGTGTCTATATATTTATATATATATATATATATATATATATATATATATATATATATATATATATATATATATATATATATATATATATAACTTGTTCATTTATATACATTATGTATTATTAGAGTGTTTGGTATTAAGGAATTATTAGAACATTTGCTCTGGTTGATTTTATGGTTGATATACAAATATAGAATATTTCCTAAAAGCTCATCTTTGTTCTCTTTGTGATGAAAACTCTTTAAAACTCCACATTTTATCTGTGAACAATGTCCAAAAACATTTGAAAGCACAACATGTCCAGTCCTGTATATAAAGCTTTATTAGGATATATAAAAAGAAATTTACAGCGAGAATAATTTTGTAAAGCGCTCGGTGAAAGAGTTTCCTCTGTTCCGCCCCTCCATTTCATTAAGACTCGTCGTATATTCCTATTCACTCTGTCTTTCCAGACCTTGAGCACTGCGTTTCGTGTGTGTGTGTGTGTGTGTGTGTGTGTGTGTGTGTGTGTGTGTGTGTGTTCTCCAGACTCTGATATGACTGTCCTGTGTGTGTGTGTGTGTGTGTGTTCTCGTGTTCTCCAGACTCTGATATGACTGTCCTGTGTGTGGTGTGTGTGTGTGTGTGTGTGTGTGTGTGTGTGTGTGTGTGTGTGTGTGTGTGTTCTCCAGACTCTGATATGACTGTCCTGTGTGTGTGTGTGTGTGTGTGTGTGTGTGTGTGTGTGTGTGTGTGTGTGTGTGTGTGTGTGTGTTCTCCAGACTCTGATATGACTGTCCTGTGTGTGTGTGTGTGTGTGTGTGTGTGTGTGTGTGTGTTCTCGTGTTCTCCAGACTCTGATATGACTGTCCTGTGTGTGTGTGTGTGTGTGTGTGTGTGTGTGTGTGTGTGTGTGTGTGTTCGTGTTCTCGTGTTCTCCAGACTCTGATATGACTGTCCTGTGTGTGTGTGTGTGTGTGTGTGTGTGTGTGTGTGTGTGTGTGTGTGTGTGTGTGTGTGTGTGTGTGTGTGTGTGTGTGTGTGTGTGTGTGTGTGTTGAATAGAGAAGCGTGGCTGTGAGTTTAAGTCTTTAACTCTGTGAATTCCTCTTCTCTTGACCCGTGTGTTGGGTTAGACTCTGGTCTGGCTCTTTTGTGATAAATAATTCTCTCAGTGTTGTGTTCATCTGTGTGAAGATGTGAGGCGACACACACTAATGTCTGTCAGTGTCGTATTAAACACAGATTTGAATGTTTCCAGT
>CM070836.1:37593444-37610944 GCA_036326025.1 Chrosomus eos | reverse complement strand
TAAAATTTTGCCTACTGCCACAAATCATCGTTGTTACTTAATAGTTTGTTTTACCTTATTTTTATTTATTTACAATCCTAAAACTTTGCCTACCTATTTTATATTGTATTATAATTTGATTAATTAATACATTTTTCTAAATACTTTAAAAATACATTTTATTTTATATTGTATTTTATTATGATTGTTTTCTTACTTTATTTAAATATTTATTTTATTTTATTTATTTTTTTATAAATTCATAAAATCATGGAAAATCAGCAGTCTTTTACATTTTATTTTATATTGTATTGCATTTTTTTATTTTTACTTTATTTTAATTTTCTATTATACATTTATTTATTAGTTTGTTTGTTTATTTATTTACCTAATTCAATTTACAAATTTTTCAAAATACTTAAATTTTGCCTTTAAATCGCTGTAGTTACTTAATTGTTTGTTTTACCTTATTTATTTATTTATTTAAAATCCTAAAACTTTTCCTACCTATTTTATATTGTATTTAATTGTATTAATTATTTTATTTATTTATTTTTTCTAAATCCTTTGCCTACTGCCAGCTGTCTTTTACATTTTATTTTATATTGTATTTTATTATTATTATTTAGTTTTTTATTACTTTTTTATTATTTGTATTTATTTATTTCATTTTCTTAAATCATAGCAAATTTTATTTTTTGAGATTTTATTTTATTATTTTTTAAAGAAAATTTAAATAAAGTAAAAATGTAAAATATAAAATGCAATATGCATTTTTATTTTTACATTTTTATTTAAATTTTCTATTCATTTGTTTGTTTATCACAATTCTAAAACTTCCTATATATGTGCAGGTTTACATGTTTAAAATCCTACACTTTCAGTGCCGTGTGATGCCCTTTAATGACCTTTTCTCACTGACCTTTACTGACCTTTAATGACCTCTAATGACCTTTCCTGAGCTTTCCTGACTCTGTTGTGTTTGCAGATGTGTGGAGATCATTGCGAAGGAGGGCCGGAGTCTGAAGGAGCTTTATCTGGTGTCCTGCAAGATCACCGATCACGGTAAGACTGAGATGCGTTTCGTTTGAAACATGAAGACTCAGATTACGAAAGCTTGTTATGTTCATAAATGTGTTTCCACACACACGCTTCAATCGACATTAACTTTAACCTGCCGCCTTCCTCAGTCAGTCTTCTCTTTAAGGCCTAACTACTATCAGGGTATTATAGTTATTATAGTATATCATATATAGTTATTCACATTTATTTTATTTTATTTTATTTTTGAATTCCAAAATTTTGGCTGTCATAGTGAAAGTGTTTTAAATTTATTTTTTATTTAAACTTTTCATACTGTCAAAGCAGCAGTATTTTACATTTTATTTACAGTATTTTATTTATTTTTATGTGGTTTATTTGTTTTAATTAAATCAATATAATAATTTACTAGTTTGTATTTATTTATGTATTTTTTTATTTTTTATTTCCTAAAACTTAGTCTTTTACATTATTTTTTAATTTAAATTAAATTAATTTAATTAAATAAAAATATTAATTATATTATTTAAAAATAATATATATATATATATATATATATATATATATATATTATTTAAAAAGTATATATATATATATATTTATTATTTATTTATAAATATATACATATTATGTATGTATATATATATAATATATATATATATATATATATATATAAATTGTTTAAATTGATTTATTTATTCTGTAATTATTTATTTATTTATATCATTTATTGTAATACATGCATTCATAGTTATTTATAATTTATAATTGAATCAAACAAATAAGTCAACAGATATAATTAACTGAATAAGTGAAATAATACACAAATATATTCCTTTATATATTTAATTATTAATTTATCAAAACATGATTATATTTGCAGGCTTTCAGTGTTAAACCCGCACACTTTCTGTGCTCTCAGGCTTGTGTTCCCCTCTGTATGAAGAACAATGCACAATATTAATATCTGTATTGGAGTGTGTTTGTGTCCGTACGGCACATGAACACACACCCCTTGATCTCCAGCAGTGTGTGGGACAGATAATGCAGTAATGATGGCAGATAAACCTCTGATCCCTCGAAACAAAGGCCACCGCAGCTGCATGTGTTCACACACTGCATCATGGGTAATTACTGCCCGCCGAGACTGAAGGACAAAGCTGAGCGATTACGCCGGGCAAACAATAGCGACAAGTTCTGCCAGATCGTAATGTTAGACGTGAGGAACTGCACGACAGAGCAAAGAGACGTTCTCCTGCTGAGAGTGATGAAAACACATTTGGCTTTCGTTAACGCAAAGACAGAAACGCTCAGAGAGAAGCTGAACGACACAAACACAAAGATTTGTGTTTCCATCCACTCGTCAATGGAATTATCTGAAGTTCGGTAAAAACCTCATGTGAATAAAGCTGGTGAAAGTGTGTTTCCATCCAACGGCTTTAAAGCGAATAAAAACCTGTGTGTAATGACGTCACATGCTGTTTTGCGATCAAATTGGTATATCGAATTGATTTGAGACATTTTAAGGCGTTTCCATTCATTTTCTCACAACATTCAAGCGAACATTTGCGAACAAAGTTTTGCTAGACAAAATGGATCGCGCCGTAATAACGTTTCCATCAGCGTTTATCGCATAAGCCGTATATCCATCAAGATAAAATTCAATGAAATTCAATTGAATTTTACTGTTTCCATAAGGCATTTTTCATTCGATATCACTTAATGCGGATAAAAACGTGTGGATGGAAAAAGATTTGAAACTGAAAACCACCACTAGTCATGCATCTGTAGCTATGTTTCCATCCACACGTTTTTATCCGCATTAAGTGATATCGAATGAAAAATGCCTTATGGAAACAGTAAAATTTGATTGAATTTCATGAATATGGACTCAAATGAAATGCGTTCGGTCTCATGGGATTTTATCTTGATGGATATACGGCTTATGCGATAAACGCTGATGGAAACGTTATTACGGCGCGACAAAGTTTTTTCTGTAGTATTTACTTCAACACAAAATATCACTTAATCACTTAGAATATCATTTTGGCTAACCTCATCTCATTTAACTTTAAATATTAAAAAAACAAACTCTATCTGTTTTTCTATTCGAAAACTACCTCCAGCACAACTTTTGAACATAAAAATTAAGGGTGAACTTATCGAACAAGTACCTGAAGTAAAGTATCTTGGAATAAATATAGATTATCAGCTGAATTTCAAAAGTCACATTAAGAAAATCTATAAAACCATTAGGGCCAATTTGAGCTGCTTTATGCTGATTAGAAATTGTCTTACTCTTGATTGCGCTTTTACCTTTTTTAATTCTATGATTCTTTCACATATATCTTACGGTATAACCGCATGGTCTCAAGCTCATCAATCATCAGTCGAAACTATAGAGTGTCTTTACAACAGAGCCTTGAAAGTTTTGGATAAGAAGAGAATAAGGTACCATCACTGTCAAATTCAAACAAAATACAAGATTTTAAGTTTTGTTAACTTTATTTCTCTGCATCTGGTTAAGCTGATTTTCAAATGTTTAAATGATGTTGCTCCACTACCGCTTTGCAAAATAATAATAAGACGGCAAAGCACTAGACTGACCAGATCCGCTTTTAAAGTCACTTGTAATATCCCTTTTTGTAGAACATCATTTGCTCAGGCTTCTGTTTCAGTGAAAGGGGCAAAATTGTGGAATTCTCTGCCAGATCATCTGAAATGCATCCCGACACTAGATATTTTTAAAAAAAAAAACCAAATTGTGGTTAATTCAGGAACAGTGTTGTTCACATATTTAGTCCTTGTCGACTCTGCTCCTTTTGTATTTTTTATATATATATATTTTTTTTTGTATTACTATTTTTATCCTCGTATTGCATTTATCAAAAAGCCCTTATCTTATCGCATTGTTTACATATTGTATTGCATGTATTACATTTTACCAAAAAGCCCTTCTAGGGACAAATGTTGTAAATTAGCTTTGGCTAAAAACATTGATACATGCATCAGATCACTGTTAAAGTGTACCTATGTTATTTGTATCTGTCCCTATCTAAATAAAGCAAACAAAAATAATTTTAATCAGGGCTTTAGTTGTGTTACGGGTGTGGTGCAGGCAGATGAAGAGGCAGCAGTCAACAGGTCCAATTCAAATATACTTTACTCAATATCAAACAAAGATCACGGGAGACAGCAAAACACCATACACAAACGAGAACCGACAAGGAGTGAGGGAGAACACAGGGTATAAATACACATAGAACAGAATGGGGAAACAAGGCACAGCTGGGGCAAATGAACTGGACACAGGTGAATGAACTGGACACTAACGAGGAGCGGGAAAACTGGAACACAGGACTGAACCAAAAACAGAAAGCAGGGGGAAACACAGGACACACATGTAACAAGTTGGTCATCTGGACCTCCTCACTTCATCTCTGCAGGGTTTGGCCAGAACGATCTCTTAAAGTCACTTTAGTTCTTCTTTTGGCAGCGAGTTAAAGTGGCTGAAGGACGCGTGTTGCTTCTTCACAGCAAACTTCAACATTTAGAGCCTTAAAACCGCCTGAAAGTCATTCAGAGGATGGATCTGATCTTTTAGTGTAATCCAGCACTCTCTGTGTGATTAATACTGTCTTGTATTTACTTATATATGCTGTACTGTACAAAACTAAAAGCACACTTGTACTGTACATGCAAAAAGATAGTTATGAATGCATTGATCTTAAGCGTCCCACTTTTTATTAAGTGGCTGTACTTACTATGTACTCACATTGAAATTAATAATTTGATACAATGGACTTATTGTATATATACACTACCATTCAAAAGTTTGGGGTCAATATGATTTTTTTTTTCTTTTTTTAAAGAAATTAATACTTTTCTTCAGAAAGGACGCATTAAATTGGTCAAAAGTGACAGTAAAGACATTTATAATAATGCAAAATATTTCTTTTTTAATTAAATGCTTTTCTCTTGAACTTTCAAAGAATCCTGAAAAAAATGAATCACGGTTTGCACAAAAATATGAAGCAGCAAAACTGTTTTCAACTGTGATAATAATCATAAATGTTTCTTGAGCATCAAATCATCATATTATAGTGATTTCTGAAGGATCATGTGACACTGAAGACTGGAGTAATGATGCTGAAATTCACAGAAATAAATTAAGCTTTACTATATATTCACATAGAAAACAGCTGATTTACATTGAAATAATATTTCACATATTTACAGTATTTTTAATCAAATAAATGCATTAAAAAACATTAAAAATCTTACCGACCCCAAACTTTTGAACAGCAGTGTGTATATTTTTACATTGTACTTATATTTTGAAAATACCTGCATGTAATTACAGCTGTAATTAATGTATGTAATTACATTTGTAATTACACTGTTGACCAATAGTCAGTGTTTTGCAATACAATACTTATTTTTCGATGAGTACTTAAAGCCACCTAATATAAAGTTGGACCAAAATAAGTTATATTAAATAAATTCTATGGCTTTAAAAAATAATAATGCGCGGTAACCCAGTCATATGTGTGTGTTTCACAGGCTGTATTTATAGTATTGAATTACACTAGTGTTCTCTGGATCACGTGTGTTCGGACCGATTCTCCCACGAGGAAGTCTGATACTCCACTAATGTATTTCAGCCCACTTGAGATAATTACGTATAAGTGGCGTTGTAATGTGCCGAATCAGTCGGACCTCCGCGCAACATTTGTTTAACGTCAGCAGAACTCGTAGTGACTGTAATCACGACCCCTCGGATGCGTGATGAACGACCGCAACATCAAAACCAAACACTAATGATGGCCTGGAATGTGCCCGAAATATCCGAGCGCGGCCTTTCCGAGCGTTTAAAGAAGATTAATGGAGGACACCTGATCCGGGCTTTTAGGAGAACTAATGCGGGTCCGGTTTAGGCTGATGTCAAACACACATCGCTCCTCTGAGGGCCGATAACACACACGCTAAACACACCCGCTCTCCCGCTAATGGAATGATTGGTGGATTTCCTGCGCCGCTCCTGATCAATTGGGTTATAGAAGGTTGATTTTGCGTCCGTGTGTGTGTGTGTGTGTGTGTGTGTGTGTGTGTGTGTTTGGCCGGTTCAGGATTCTTGTTTGAATCTCCAGCCAAGGTTGGAAATTGGAAACGGGGCTTTGAGGTGAAAATGCCTCTAGAATGAACCAAAATGACCCCGAGTTCTAGATAACGGGACAAAAGAAATGTGTCCTGCACAGAGAGACCCGTCTGAGGCTCGACACACACTTCTGGACAAGGAATTTACTTTTGAATTATTATTATTTTTTATCATAATGGTATTACGCTTTAGCTGTTAATCACACACACACAAAAACACACTACAACACACACACCACACACACACACACACACACACACACACACACACACACACACACACACACACACACACACACACACACCACACACACACACACACACACACCACACACACACACACACACACACACACACACACACACACACACACACACACACACACCACACCACACCACACAACACACACACACACACACACACTACACACACACACACACACACTCACAATCACACACACACACACACACACACACAAAACACACACACACACACACACACACACACACCACACAACACACACACACACACACACACACACAACAATCACACACACTCTCACAATCACACACACACACACACAAACAAACACAACACAACCACACACACACACACAAACAAACATACACACTAACACGCACAGACACGCACACACAAACACACACACTCACTCATTCACTCACTCACACACACTCATAAACACACACACTCATAAACACAGACACTCACTCACTCATACACACACACACACACTCACTCACTCACTCACAAAAACACTCTCACACACACAAAACACACACACACACAAACACTCACACACACTACAAAAACACTTACAACCACACACACACAAACGCATAAACACTCCACACACAAAAAACACACTCACAAAAACTGTAATTCTGTGTTTGTCTGACACAGAACCCGTAGACTTCTCTCGATGTGTGTGTGTGTGTTGTTTTGTGCGAGGAGATCAAGCAGTTTTTGGTACGTTTCAGATAGCGATGCTAAAACACTCGCTGTTCTCACAAGAAACTGAAAATCAACCACAGAAACAACCAGATGAGAGACCAGCGTGAGGAGAACACAGAGCGAGCCACAGGAACGCTAATGGACATAAAAACGCCGCTCACACAAAACACGAAGTGACATTTCCTAAGTAATAGAGCGAGTGTGTTTCAGACGGACACGTTTATTGATGGCAGCAAACACACTCTAGTGATTTTCCTTCAAATCTTTCTTCAGTCGTACTTCATTCACGTGTCATTTTATTAAGTAAGCAGTAAGGTACGAGAGGCTAGTGCTGTATCGTGAATAAGTCACGGCTGAAGGGCGTTGTTAGGCACGAGTAACCCATTCAGCCGTGACTTATTCACGATACAGCACAGCCTCGAGTACCTTATTGCTTTTATAAAACGGTTATCACACAAAAAAAATATTAAAGCTGAAAAATATGTATCTATGCAACTTTCATGAAGTAAAATCACTAAAAGCCTTCCCTCCGCTGGAAAAAATAGTCCCTGACCGTAAACAGCAACAGAAGTTACACAAAGACTGTCTTTATGAGTGAGTCAGTCAGTAGAGAAGACTTTTACATTGAAACGATTTAAACTTGTGATCACGGAGAAGAAAGACGCACAGATGAGATGACTATAGGAAGGAAAACCCCATAACTGTTAAAAGGACAAGATATCGCAGCGGACATTCAAACAGATTTTTGTATTATGAATATAGGACTGAGCTGAAGGAAAATGCGATGTCTACTGTGAATGCAGGAACACTCGCTTACTCGATCTCTCACAATACTCTACTCTAGCTGACATCAACAATATCAAGGAGATCAAACAAGTGTTTACGTTGCTAAGGGTGTGGTGTAGTGATACATAGAGCCGTTGGGTAAAGCGGTCTTACCCGTGTTTTATCGTGAATAATACACTATTGACCAATCAGAATCAAGGATTGGAACTAACCGTTTTATAACAGAAGATATGAGAAGTGTTTTTACTTGCTTTAGAAAGTTTATACGTTTATATACCATCTTAAAGGTACAACATGCAGGATTTTTCGCCACCAGGGGGCGCTAACCTCTTACAAGAACAAAGGCGTATATTGATGATGTATATTCCGCATTAAGCTGAATTATGGATCTTTTATGGATGAGTGAATACACTGATGTTTTTAGCATGACTGTGGTGTGAAGCGGGTTGCGATTGCTAGACGTATACCAGCGTGTCGCACACACACACACACACACACACACACACACACACACACATGTTGTTTTTGTGATTTATGAGGACATTCCATAGGCGTAATGGTTTTTATACTGGACAAACTATATATTCTATCCCCTACACTGCCCCTGTCCCTAAACCTACCCCTTACAGGAGACATGCTGGATTTTAACATTTAAAAAAAAACATTGTTTTTTATGTTTTTTAAGCTGTTTGAAATATGAGGACGCATGCAATGTCCTCATATTTCACGTGTAAGTTGTAATACCAGTGTAATACCCATGTCATTATACACATTTGTGTCCTCATATATCACAAAACACACACACACACACACACACACACACACACACACACACACACACACACACAGCCTGAGTAAAGTAGCTGAGTCGTTGTGACTTCTGTATATTTGTGATGTCAGAACTACTCAGTCTCCGCCTTCAGTCTCCACTTTCCATTAAAGAACCATATACGTGTAATACCTGTGCAGGTGCGATGGGTCGTGTACAAACCAATAGCGTGTAGGAATGGTATTATATACTTCTCATCCAACCACAATCAAATTCACTCTATCCGGATGATATTTATCTGAATATTTTTTTTTTTTTTTTTTTTTAACGATAACAAGCCGTAATGAAAAAAAGCCGAAATGAAATAGGAGTAACGAGACTATTTTTAAAATGTAAGGAGTAGAAGTAAAAAGTCAGTTAAAAAATAATTACTCCAGTAAAGTATAGATACCCAAAATTTCGACTTAAGTAATATAACGAAGTATTTGTACTTCGTTACTTGACACTTCTGAGCGTGTGTCCGTCGCCGAGTTATCGAGAGCACAAATGCAGTTTTTCTATCTAAAAAATGAGGATTTTTGGAGTTAATACAGTACCAGATTTTACCTGCAATTTTGGAGGGACAATAGTTAATCTTACACCAGTTTTTTAAGTTTATATAAATGTCAAAACCTTTTTTTTTTTTCAATGAAACAGTAAGTTACACATTGAATTAAACGTGCAATAGGAAATCTGAAATTGTATTTTCTTATAAAATATGCTTCACTAATCTTTGCTTTATTTACAACTTTGATGTTTTTGTACAGTATTTTTGTACAATATTTTTTTTTGTGTGTGTGTGTGTGTGTGTGTGTGTGTGTGTGTGTGTGTGTGTGTGTGTGTGTGTGTGTGTGTGTGTGTGTGTGTGTGTGTGTGTGTGTGTGTGTGTGTGTGTGTGTGGTGTGTGTGTGGTGTGTGTGACGCTGAAGATGCACTGATGAAAACATGTTTTTCTCAGTGTTTCTGTCTCGTTTTCCAGCACGAATATCTAAACATTCTTAAATCAAGATATATTTACTGAAGAATAAGCAAAATGACTGAAGATATCAAGTCATTGTACAATATTATGTCTGAATTTTTTTTTAAACATTAAGCAAATTTATGCTTAAAACAAGAAAAAATCTTGTTTTCACTTTGAATTACGTTTATTTTTCTGAATTCATTGTCAGATATTTACTTCATTTTGATACATTTTTCAGTCTTAATATCTTCAGTCTTTTGCTTCTCCAGTAAATATATCTTGATTTAAGAATGTTTAGATATTTGTGCTGGAAAACGAGTCAGAAACGCTGAGGAAAACATGTTTTGAAGTGTGTGTGTGTCGCTCTGGATGTAATCGTATGATAAAAGTTGTAAATATACAGAATAACCTTACAACCTGCTAGTTATTTGTTTAGTGTCGTATCAGTTAATATCTGTTTATGTATGACAGGAGATGTGCAGATGTAATAATATATAAATATTTTATAACAAAAAAACAGTTTTCAACTGTGATAATAACCATAAATGTGTCTTGAGCATCAATCATCATATTATAGTGATTTCTGAAGATCATGTGACACTGAAGACTGGAGTAATGATGATAAATTCAGCTTTGATCACAGGATATAAATTACACTTTACTATATATATTCACATAGAAAACAGCTGATTTACATTATAATAATATTTCACATTTTTTACAGTATTTGATCAGCCTTGGTGAACATAAGAGACTTAAAAAAGCCCAAACTTTGTACAGAAGTATATGAACTCTGGTCTTTCTTTATCAGTGTTTTGTGAGTATTTCTGTAATTAAACTCAAGGTTCTTCCTCGCTCTCTTGATTTCCCCAGTTCCACACGATCACAATGAAAATCAATATAAAGTGAGTGTGTAAGTAAAAGAGTTTAATGATTGAGATTTCAGATTGAAACTGTGTCAGACGTGTTTCATCAACTCATCTTTGAAGCATGAACTGCTTTAACTGGCATTACTTCTCCGTTCAAGATGACATCTATTAAACTCCATATAAACCATCGATATATTCAATCATAGAAGCAGCCGCACAGTTACCTTATAAACACACACATTCAGTCTCTTACAGAGCGTTTCGTTCATTTAAACTGTTAGTGGATGCACTACAAAAAAAAAAAAAAGATGTTCTTTCTCAGTGTTTCTGTCTTGTTTTCCAGCACAAATATCTAAAATTAAATCCTTAAATCAAGATACAAAGCAAAAGCAAAATGACTTGAACTGAGATTTTGCTTAAAATCAAGAAAAAATATCAGCCAATGGAGTCAGAAAAATAATTTTGTTTTCCCTTGGAATTAAGATTATTTTCTATTTTCAATTTTTTCATTGGCTGATATTTTATATTATATATTATATATTTAAACATTCTTAAATTAAGATAGATTTACTGGACTAGAACAATGACTGAAGATATTAAGACTTGTTTTTTTTTTTTAAATTAACTGAGATTTTAGTAAAAAAAAAGAAAAAAAAAAATATATATATATATAGTCAAAAAATAATCTTAATTCCAAGGAAAACAAAATTAATTTTCTTACTCCATTGCTGATATTCTTTTCTTGATTTTAAGCAAAATCTCAGTTCATTTCCAAAAAACAAATCTTAATCTCATGTCATTTGCTTTGTATCTTAATTTAAAATGTTTAATATACAATATATAATATAAAAATATCAGCCAATGGAGTCAGAAAATAATTTTAAGATTATTTTCTGACTATATATTAATATTTTTTTCTTGATTTAAGCAAAATCTCAGTTCATTTCCAAAAACAAGTCTTAATATCGTCAGTGATTTTGCTTCTTTAATGTATCTTGATTTAAGAATTTTAATATATAATATAAAATATCAGCCAATGGAGTCAGAAAATAATGTTAATTCCGAGAAAACAAAATTATTTTTCTGATTCCGTTAGCAGATTTTTTTTTTCTTTATTTTAAACAAAATCCTCCTTTTTAATCGATTTTTTAGAAAGCATGACTCAACATATTCAAGTATTTTGCTTCTTCTCCAGTAAATGTATCTTTATTTAAGAATGTTTAGATATTTGTGCTGGAAAACGAGGCAGAAACACTGAGGATGAACATCATGATTGCGGTGTGTGTTTTGCTGCTGTAATGTGTGTGTTTCTCAGGAGAGACGCGTTATTGGTTTTCAGTATTTAAAACCCAAATGGACTTTGGAGGATTCATTATGTCCTCATCTCAGCTCTGACCCCAACAGCCATAAAAATGATTGTGCAATATTTATTTTACGACATTGAAAATTCATAACTTTTCACCGGCGTCCTGAAGGACGTATAAAAGTAAAGGAGGAGAATTCATGTGGTATTGAACATGTGTTCTCAGGGAACTCGTAAAAGCTCTCGGTTTCAGCAGCAAATCAGCATAACAGGACCAGTGAGATCCAGCGAATCACGTGTGTGTGTGTGTGTGTGTGTGTGTGTGTGTGTGTGTGTGTGTGTGTGTGTGTGTGTTGTGCGTGCGTGCGTGCACATTATTTGGCAGCAGGTTTATTAGGCTGCTGTCACTTTAAGACCTGACGCAAGTTAAAAAACGTGATTATGCGATCGCATAATTTAATGCATAATCAGCCAAAGTCTTTATATTTATGCCGGGCCATTATCGCCGCACTTTCGCCGCATAAATTGCAGATTTCCACGCAAAATATGCGAGTCTTGCATGATTTCATAATCCCCGCATTTTCGTTGCAAAAAAGTCACATATATTTCAGCAGAAAGTTGAGAAATGTTGCATTTGCTTCACACACGAGCCGCCGTTTTCCCTGTTGCCATGGGAACGTTATGAAGTGACGTAATTACTCAACGTGAACATCATCGAAAAGCTGTAAAACAGGAAACGCACGTTTTATTTTTTTGTATTTTATTTATTCATTTGTACAGAAGTTGTAGCATATTCCTTTAGTAAAGCTCCAGAACTTGTTTGACTCATCAATGTTTTGTAAGTTTGATGTGTTTATTAAGATCTGAAATAAAACAAGATGAACTGAAATATTCCAGCACTTTCTGTGATGTAGTGTGCTTGCTTATCATAGGAAGTAATAAGAAATGACTCTTTACAGTAAGGAGTAGCCTAGTGAGAACAGGGAACAGGGGAATCACTTTCTCTCTTTCATCAAACCGCAGTTTTTACAAGTTCCCGCAATTTCATCGCATAAAATTACATAAATATCCCACATATTCCATCGCATTTTTAAAGAAAACGTGCCGCATAATTAAGGATTTTTGCCCGCAACAATCACAAAAACACTGTGTTTTTCTGGAAGGACTGGATTATACTGTTACACATGCGTTTTCTTTCTCAACTGTTTACTTTCACTTAAAACACACTGACTGTGCTTACCAAGACATTATATTTTGACATTATTTTGTGTATTTCACAGTTTAAAGGAATAGTTCACTTAAAAATAAAAATTCTGTCATATTTCTGTTTCAAACCTGTATGAGTTTTTCTTCTTCTTCCACAAAAGAAGAAATTTTGAATAATGTTGGTAAACGAACCCCATTTACTTTCAGAATATTTGCTCTGTTCTGTGATGCGCGTTCGTGACTCTCCTGTTCATCAAAATGAACGAATCTTTTTTCGAGTCATTTAGTTCATTTCGTTCGTTGAATGAATGAAATGACTCGAAAAAAGATTTGTTCATTTTGATGAACGAGTTCGAACAGGAGAGTCACGAACTAATCCTTTAAATATCACATATTATACATTCACTTAATACAACATTTATGCATCTAACACCTTCACAGTACTCTTGATTTCTGATCGAGTGTTTTTGTTCAACGAGTGTTTTGTTGACTTTATGTGCGCTCTCTTTTGGTGTGAGCACAAAATATGTGGATGAGTGAAATTATGTGCAATACGCGCAATCCCTCCCCAAATTCAAGCTCTGAAACAGCAACAATATTCATGAAACGAGTGAGTGTTTGTGTGTCAACTCGCTTACAATGTAGAATATAAAAAGTATTGTCTTGCATTGATTTTCTTTCTCTTCATGTTCATGCATGGTGTTTATTGCTTTAGTTTGAAAAGATAAATACATGAGATAAATATTCCACCTCAGAGCATTAGCGTTAGCATTAGCGTTAGCATTAGCGTTAGCCACACTTTCCCCGAAACAGAAGTGTTATTTGAGGGTTGCAGATGATCTGATCTCCTGGTTGCTCATATAACAGCCTCTGATATTTGGGTCGTAAATCTCCAGTGACGGTGCGACTGTAGTTTAGCTGACGTCTCCTGACAGCGTTTGCTGTTGTTCTCTGCTCTTGTATAACGTGCTAATCTAGAGCCCTTAAATTGGCGTGTGCTAACGGCCCCACAGGAGGTAATAACCGCGGCGCAGGGCTTTACGTGGCTCTTATTGCGGCCCCTGTGACTAATGCACACCATACACTTTTATATGCACCTTGTTTTTATATCCCTCTTGTTTCTCTCTTTGTGAGGAACACATGAGCTAGGCATCCTGGGTAAATTGCACAGATATTTCATGTTCACTGCAAAAAAATGACGACCTTCCTTCTATTTCTGTCTCGTTTTCCAGCACAAATATCTTAACATTCTCAAATCAAGATACGACTGAAGATGTTTTGTCTTGTTTTCTGAAAAATAAATGTGACTCTATTATGCGTTTTCAGAAATGACCTTTCATGAAGTGTGTAATAGAGCAGTTTGTGAATGTAAAAGCTCTCAGATAATTTGAGTTTTTTGAGTCGAAACGAGTCATCAGTAATTCCATTCTCACAGTTACAGCGTAACTAATTTGCATAATGTCAGCCTCTGGTCGTGATTGGCTGAACAGCGTCTCTTAGCTCCGCCCTCAAACACTAGTGTATCTGAGACTTGAAGAGTTTGTTTCGTGTTGTTCATGTCGAGAAGACGCTGTTTTCTGAGATTGATACGGTAAAACACACGCCATCGTGACTGTTCGTATCACTGTGATCAAGAGCTGAGATTCAGATATGATAATGAGCCTTTGCTTTCTGACCAATCAGAGCAGAGCAGCTCTCAGAGAGGCGGGGCTTAGAGAGACTGAATCTTCGATCGAAGCGTTTCAGACAATGAGAGAAAATAGCTGATGCTGTAATGGATATTATAAGAAAACTAGTATTTTTTTTACTTTAGATGCATGTAAATCTACTCACTGTAAAAAATACTGGGTTGTTTCAACCCAAATGTGGGTCAAATATGGACAAACCCAACCGTTGGGTTCAGCTTTTTATTATTTTTAGAGTGTGTAGGAGACTAAAATAGGAACCTTTAAAATTGCATAATAGTGGTATTTTTTTTTTTTAGGAAAACGTGATTTTGCTTCTCAGGTAATTGGACTGGAATACAAAAAAAGAATAATACTGAGTAAGAACATCTTGCATTGCACTGAGCCGTCCTGCTTCACGGTTTCACAGGTGTTTCACACACTTGCACAGGTGTGAGTGTGAACGCGCTCGTGTGAGATGATGAGGAGCCTGTATCCGCCACGGCTGGTGATCTGGCGTGATTGAGTGTGTGTTGACGGCTGGTTGTGACAGTGAGAGAGAGTGTTTAATGGTTTGAAGCCCTGCTGTGCGCACTGGGACCAGTGCCAGAGATGTGAACCCGTCACAGGCGCAGAAACGCTGGCGTGGGAGATGAGCTTGACAGGCCGTCCCGGATCATCGGCCTCACCGCACTTCTAATTGTTCTGCTTTAGGTTTCGGTGGAACTGCACTTTTTGCTCATGAAACATTCAGAAAGTTTTCATCGTGAAGCCGCTCGAAACTTTCGCACTGCCGGCGGGTGGAGAACGACGGCTGATCCACACAACATTTGGAGAAAGTGAAGTCGGTTGTAAGACGGAAATGTCAAACTCAGTTTCTGCATAGTTTGATTATTTGGGGAACATGAATTTTTTTTTTTTTTTTTTTAACACAAAAACTGCTCAAATGATGTGGTATGAGTTTATTTTGTTCCATTTATTTATTTATATATTTTATTTAGCTTTTTTATTTTTAAATAACAAAAAAATTATTGTAAAATTATTTACATTGATCTTTGATTTCATTTAATTTCTAATTTTAATTTTCTAAAAGTGTGTGTTCATGGGAGTGTGTGTTCATGGGAGTGTGTGTTCATCATGGGAGTGTGTGTTCATCACCGGAGTGTGTGTTTATCATGGGAGTGTGTGTTCATGGGAGTGTGTGTTCATGGGAGTGTGTGTTCATCATGGGAGTGTGTGTTCATGGGAGTGTGTGTTCATCATGGGAGTGTGTGTTCTTCATTGGAGTGTGTGTTCACGGGAGTGTGTGTTTATCATGGGAGTGTGTGTTCATGGGAGTGTGTGTTCATGGGAGTGTGTGTTCATCATGGGAGTGTGTGTTCATGGGAGTGTGTGTTCATGGGAGTGTGTGTTCATCATGGGAGTGTGTGTTCATCATGGGAGTGTGTGTTCATGGGAGTGTGTGTTCATCATGGGAGTGTGTGTTCACGGGAGTGTGTGTTTATCATGGGAGTGTGTGTTCATGGGAGTGTGTGTTCATCATGGGAGTGTGTGTTCACGGGAGTGTGTGTTTATCATGGGAGTGTGTGTTCATGGGAGTGTGTGTTCATGGGAGTGTGTGTTCATCATGGGAGTGTGTGTTCACGGGAGTGTGTGTTTATCATGGGAGTGTGTGTCATGGAGTGTGTGTCATGGGAGTGTGTGTTCATCATGGGAGTGTGTGTTCATCATGGGAGTGTGTGTTTATCATGGGAGTGTGTGTTTATCATGGGAGTGTGTGTTCATGGGAGTGTGTGTTCATGGGAGTGTGTGTTCATCATGGGAGTGTGTGTTCATCATGGGAGTGTGTGTTCATCATGGGAGTGTGTGTTCATCATGGGAGTGTGTGTTTATCATGGGAGTGTGTGTTCATGGGAGTGTGTGTTCATCATGGAGTGTGTGTTCATCATGGAGTGTGTGTTCATGGAGTGTGTGTTCATGTGAGTGTGTGTTATCATGGGAGTGTGTGTTCATCATGGGAGTGTGTGTTTATCATGGGAGTGTGTGTTTATCATGGGAGTGTGTGTTATCATGGAGTGTGTGTTCAGGAGTGTGTGTTCATCATGGGAGTGTGTGTTCATCATGGGAGTTGTGTGTTCATGGGAGTGTGTGTTTATCATGGGAGTGCTTGTTCATGGGAGTGTGTGTTCATGTGAGTGTGTGTTCATCATGGGAGTGCGTGTTCATCACCGGAGTTTGTGTTCATGGGAGTGTGTGTTCACGGGAGTGTGTGTTCATGGAGTGTGTGTTCACGGGAGTGTGTGTTCATCATGGGAGTGCGTGTTCATCACCGGAGTGTGTGTTCATGGAGTGTGTGTTCATCATGGGAGTGTGTGTTCATGGGAGTGCGTGTTCATGGGGAGTGTGTGTTCATCACGGGAGTGGTGTTCATGGAGTGGTGTTCATGGGAGTGTGTGTGTTCATCGGGAGTGTGTGTGTTCACGGAGTGTGTGTGTTCACGGGAGTGTGTGTGTTTACGGAGTGTGTGTGTTCATGGGAGTGTGTGTTCATGGGAGTGTGTGTTCATGGGAGTGTGTGTTCATGGGAGTGTGTGTTCATGTCATGTGTGTTCATGTCAGTGTGTGTTCATGTCAGTGTGTGTTCATGAGAGTGTGTGTTCACGGGTGTGTGTGTGTTCACGGGAGTGTGTGTTCATGGAGTGTGTGTTCATGGAGTGTGTGTTCATGAGAGTGTGTGTTCATGTGAGTGTGTGTT
>CM070836.1:37583444-37588444 GCA_036326025.1 Chrosomus eos | reverse complement strand
AAAGCCTACCCGGAAGTGCGAAAAACTGCAATACATGTAAAATCCGCTAGGGGCCGGTCCCAGAAGTGAGCAAATGTCCATAGACCCCATGTTAAAATGTCCGTTTTCACAGCATAAATTTATGCTTTTACAGGTTGGTCACATGGACTTTTATTGTATTTTTCGATAGGTTCCGAGTGCCTGACAACTGTGAGGGGGTGAATTTTTTTCTAACTCGTTAGTTTAGATCGTATTTAGATATAAAATGTCTGACAAATGACAAATAAGGGCGTGGTTAACTTTGATTGACAGCTGATAACGGGCTGCGCCGAGTGTAATTTGACGTCTCGGCCATGATCTGACCCAACACATCACACCACCTCTGTATCCTTTCTGAACATTTGTATTGAAATATCGTACATAAAATGGGTTGCTCTGCTATAAACTGCACTAACCGACACTGTAGGAGTCAGTTACTTCGCTCCATTTTTTCCGGTAAGTGACATTCCACCACTATTTCATGTAGTTAGTAGTATTTGTATTTAGCATCAATGTTTGTGGGCAGTGGCACTGCAACAGTTAGCATTAAAGTCGGCATGAAATCAAATTTGACAAATCTTCTTTTTGTATGTAATATTGTAGTGTTTATTATAAAATGATTTATCTCCGCACTTCATTATTTTTTTAAAATTCATGTACCCTTATAATCTTTAATCAAATACATTACCCTTCCCTCCCCCCTCGAAACGACCTCTCTTTTCTTCCGGTCACATGCAATGGCGAAAGGGTGCGGCCAGAGCCGATGAGGGTGCGGCTATCGGAGCACAGCCTCTCAGAGAACCTGTCAGTGTCAGTGTCCTCCAACGATCCAATCAATTCCCGAAGGATGGAATCAAGCCCCGCCCTACATTTTTTCAAATTTCAGAAGCCGTTTCACTCGAATATACGTCACAACAAGAAAAAATATGACAATCTCAACTTCCGTTTCATGCCGACTTTAAATCGCCTCAGAGAGAGGTGCGATTGAACTCTGTGTGTGTGTGTGAGAGAGAAAGACGCAGGCACGATCAAACTGTGTGTGTGTGTGTGTGTGTGTGTTGTGCGGGCGCGATCGAACAGTGAAAACAAAAAAATACTCCGTCATTTCGTTCATACAGGATATTCAATGTGCAAAGTGTTTATTTATATTTGTGTACACTCGCAATAGTAATGCTACAGAGAGCTGAGGCTGCTTGACTGAAGAGGCGCGTCCACCGGCCGCTCAGTCTCACACAAAGCCCGCCCTTTTACCCATATATGGATTGGCCAGAAGGTGGGCGGGGTTAGGCTTTCCCGAGATTTTCAAAGATGGCGCTGCCCATACCCCCCATAAACGGCTTCAGAACCGTTATTCGGAAAGT
The DNA here is from genome assembly GCA_036326025.1 of Chrosomus eos. Classification (NCBI taxonomy): domain Eukaryota; kingdom Metazoa; phylum Chordata; class Actinopteri; order Cypriniformes; family Leuciscidae; genus Chrosomus; species Chrosomus eos. The sequence continues at coordinate 37,587,065 of CM070836.1, read as the reverse complement.
CTATGGGTGACGTCACAGACGCTTTGTCCATTTTTTTTACAGTTTATGATATACACACACACACACACACACACACACACACACACACACACACACACACACACACACACACACACACTCACTCTTGCACTCATCTCACTCTTTTCACACACACTCTCAATTACTTCTTCCTTCCTTTCTTTTAAAAATTGAATTGACACTCAATCTTCTTCCACACTTTATATCCAATTCAAATCTGCAATTAAATTGGAATTTAAGCATTTTTTCTCCCCGATCCAGTTATATGAATATTGAGCTGCTGGTTATGAACATCAGATCTCTCTCCGTTTCTCACGAGCAGGAACGCAGATGTGTGTAGATGTGCAGATGTGTGTAGATGTGCAGTTGTGTAGATGTGCAGATGTGTGCAGATGTGTGTAGATGTGCAGATGTGTAGATGTGCAGATGTGCACATAGACATAATATAATACATAGACGCCCTATTGGCCGCTGGAGCGCACGTCAACGGCGCCGCCATATTGGGGATGGCAACTTTCCCATACCTCTCATACCGGGAATGAGAAAAATGCCTGTTTTGTGCGCTGCTTGGGGCTGTACAAGTCGCCACACAATTGAAAACAACTTTCGAGGAATTATCTTTCACAGGCAAGACTGAACGTTTGTTTTTGGTTGTATTTGGTCATTATTTAATTAGTAATAGTAACGTTCAGAGGATAAATTAAAAAATACTACTGTTATTGTGTCACGAAATGTAGTTTTAATAGTTTTTCAGTTGACAATGTAGTTGTTTAAAGCTTAAATATGTGGTTTGTTTATAAAGATAGCGCCTATTTAAAAATTTGATCTGACGGTTTCGGAGTTGTAAGATGCGATCACCGGGAGCTCAGCGATCATTAAGCCCGCAGAGGACAGCCTTACCTCGGCCAGTGCTTTTGAAGTTTGCCGCCGGCTCGGATGTCTCTAGTCTAGTGGTTAAACATGAGATATAATTCGTCTTGTGGATATCTAACGGGCGATCTTTGGTCTCATTAATCTATAAATGGTTCCCTGGTAAATCGTTTTGGCTGAGGGCAAAGTGAAGTTTCATAACTTTATATTTAGGCTTTTTTAACGTTGTATCCTGCTGTATGTTTGACTGAAGCTACTTCTGTTATAATGGCTATTACTGATCAATAAAACTGAAATTTTACAAAAAGAGTTAAATATTAAATATAAGTCACTATTTAACTTATTTTTTATTGTGTATATTCTGTAATTGATATAGTATTATTAATAAACCATATGCTATTATCAATATTTTTATGATTTTATTATTGTATGATATTATATAATTATACTATTCATTACTATTTTATTTGCTGTATACTATTTGTTTATTTTATTGACTAAACTATTTACTATTACATCTCACAAATGTTATACTGGATTGCACAGTAGTTGTACCATAACATATGTATTAGCATAAAGGATCCATCAGTTATCTTTGTTATTGCTCAAATCTGGTCAATCACAGAAAATGCTTTTTCCACAATAAGAAAACTTAAATTATATCTCAGTATGGGGGTCTTCATCATTCTTATCCAAGAATAAAAAGCCAGATACATGACAAGTCTGAGCTTTGACCATTCTTTATTAAAACAAATATTTTGCAAGTGTAACTATTGAGATTTTAAATAACTAGAGATGGAACTTTTTGTACACCACATACAAACCACTGAAATCGGTTGATAAATATAAAAACAGTTTTTGTTTTTATCCAGAAAAAAACGCAGCTCACCCTTGATTACAGTGCAGTCTTGCCCTCCGCAAAATGGCGGACCCGTTGACGTATCGCAGCAACGTTCCAAAGTGGCCAATAGGGCGTCTATGTATTATATTATGTCTATGGATGTGCAGATGTGTGTAGATGTGCAGTTGTGTAGATGTGCAGATGTGTGCAGATGTGTGTAGATGTGTAGATGTGCAGATGTGTGTAGATGTGCAGATGTGTAGATGTGCAGATGTGTGTAGATGTGTAGATGTGTGTAGATGTGCAGATGTGCAGATGTGTGTAGATGTGCAGATGTGTGTAGATGTGTAGATGTGTGTAGATGTGCAGATGTGTAGATGTGTAGATGTGTGTAGATGTGTAGATGTGTGTAGATGTGTAGATGTGTGTAGATGTGTAGATGTGTGTAGATGTGCAGATGTGTAGATGTGTGCAGATGTGTGTAGATGTGCAGATGTGTAGATGTGCAGATGTGTGTAGATGTGTGTAGATGTGCAGATGTGCATGTTGTAGATGTGCAGATGTGTGTAGATGTGTAGATGTGTGTAGATGTGCAGATGTGTGTAGATGTGTGTAGATGTGCAGATGTGTGTAGATGTGCAGATGTGTGTAGATGTGCAGTTGTGTAGATGTGCAGATGCGTGCAGATGTGTGTAGATGTGCAGATGTGTGTAGATGTGCAGATGTGTAGATGTGCAGATGTGTGTAGATGTGTAGATGTGTGTAGATGTGCAGATGTGCAGATGTGTGTAGATGTGCAGATGTGTGTAGATGTGTAGATGTGTGTAGATGTGCAGATGTGTAGATGTGTGTAGATGTGTGTAGATGTGCAGATGTGTAGATGTGTGCAGATGTGTGTAGATGTGCAGATGTGTAGATGTGCAGATGTGTGTAGATGTGTGTAGATGTGCAGATGTGCAGATGTGTGTAGATGTGCAGATGTGTGTAGATGTGTAGATGTGTGTAGATGTGCAGATGTGTGTAGATGTGCAGATGTGTGTAGATGTGCAGATGTGTGCAGATGTGTGTAGATGTGTAGATGTGTGCAGATGTGCAGATGTGTAGATGTGTGCAGATGTGTGTAGATGTGCAGATGTGTGTAGATGTGTGCAGATGTGTGCAGATGTGTGTAGATGTGCAGATGTGTGCAGATGTGCAGATGTGTAGATGTGTGCAGATGTGTGTAGATGTGTGTAGATGTGTAGATGTGTGCAGATGTGCAGATGTGTAGATGTGTGCAGATGTGTGTAGATGTGTGTAGATGTGTGCAGATGTGCAGATGTGTAGATGTGTGCAGATGTGTGTAGATGTGTAGATGTGTGTAGATGTGCAGATTGTGTGTGAGATGTGTGAGATGTTGCAGATGTGTGTAGATGTTGTGAGTGTAGATGTGTGTAGATGTGCAGATGTGTGTAGATGTGCAGTGTGTAGATGTGCAGATGTGTAGATGTGTGCAGATGTGTGTAGATGTGTGTGTAGATGTGTGTAGGTGTGTAGATGTGTGTAGATGTGTGTAGATGTGTAGATGTGTGTAGATGTGCAGATGTGTGTAGATGTGCAGATGTGTGTAGATGTGCGATGTGTAGATGTGTGCAGATGTGTAGATGTGTGAGATGTGTGTAGATGTGTGAGATGTGTGTAGTGTGTAATGTGTGTAGATGTGTGTAGATGTGTAGATGTGTGTAGATGTGCAGATGTGTGTAGATGTGCAGATGTGTGTAGATGTGTGCAGATGTGTCAGATGTGTGTAGATGTGCAGATGTGTTAGATGTGTGCAGATGTGTGTAGATGTGTTGTAGATGTGTGAGATGTGGTGTAGATGTGCAGATGTGTCAGATGTGTGCAGATTGAGT
>CM070836.1:37568444-37575944 GCA_036326025.1 Chrosomus eos | reverse complement strand
ATTTAGGTGTGTCGTTATGCATTTCATATTTGTTTGCGCATTCAGCAGTATGCATGTATGTTTGACTACGTAGTGTATGCAAGTGTTTCATGTGTGCGTGAATGAAGTTTGATTTAAGCTCTAGATGGCGCCTCATTGTCGTCTTTTCGCGTGAAATATAACCTAAATTTAGAGCGCTTCTACCTCGATGCCATGTTTGCTGCGTTCTGAACCAAAACAACGCAGCGCGTTGCAACGAGCGGAACCGATAAGCGGAATCGTTAAGCAGGCATCCGAACGGTTCCAAGGAATCGATTCACTGGGCACCGGTTCTGAAGAAGAACCAGTTCTCGATTCCCATCCCTACCCACAACCCATTGTGTTTTTGGTCAAGGATTCAATTAGAACTACAAACACACAAAAAGGTGTGTAAAAAACTACAAACATGGATAAAAAGGTGTAAAAAAAAACTATAAACTTGTATAAAAAGGTGTAAAAAACTACAAACTTGGATAAAAAGGTGTAAAAAACTACAAACGTGGATAGAAAGGTGTAAAAAAAACTACAGTCATGGATAAAAAGGTGTAAAAAAACCACAAACATGGATGAAAAACTATAAACATGGAGAAAAAACTATAAACATGGAGAAAAAACTACAAAAATGGATAAAAAGATGTAAAAAAAACTACAAACATGGATAAAAAGGTGTAAAAAGAACTACAAACATGGATAAAAAGGTATAAACAACTACAAACATGGATAAAAAGGTATAAACAACTACAAACATGGCGGGCGTGTGAGTCTGACGGTTAAGACAAAGAGATAAGATAAAGCTTCTTTAAGATAAAGAGGTTTGAGTGATTAAAAATCAATATCTAACCTGGCGAAAATATATTTATTCGATATTATCAACATTTTATTATCTGACGTGACTTCATATCATAGAATGAGGCCGACATTATATTTTATTATATTATATAGGGTGATAAAGGCTAGGCCAATTAGCATTGCATTATAAATATACTTTATTCTTATGAAGTTACCCTGAGATGTCTAGAAGAACACAAATAAACCAAATACTGTTGCAGTCTTATGTTTATTATGTTTCATCAGCCAAAAACATCTATTTGTTTTTTATTTATTGACCGCAATATCTGGATGCCTTTGTCCATATAAGGTATTTCCTGGAACATAAGTTTTATGACTTCTATGAGTCTCACTTGTGGACTTTTTTGCGCGAGGGCGCCCTCTAGCTACGAGTATGAATGAAACATTACATATGCTATGTGCAAAAACAGTTAGCGCACAGCCCTGCGTTTAGGGCGTAGTATAAGTGTGTGATTCGGGACTCTGCATATGTGTGTGTTCAGGAGTCTGTTAGTGATTGATTGGTTAATTTCACAGCAGTGGATGAGCGGATCTGACGGGAGAAATTTCATGACCATATGTTGTTTTCCTTCCCCTCTGAGGAAGTTCATTTTTCATGGCAAACAGGATCATAAGTGGCAGTTTACCCAGCAGATCCAGAAGGTCTTCTTCAAATTAGCCGTGACCTTTTCATCACTGCCTGTGTTTGCGTTAACCCTCTCCTTACGCTATTGCTTTCTTTTCCTTTTCAACTCCAGTTTCTTTCTATTTGGTTTAATTTTACTGTCATCTTTTTTTGTATGGGATAACCATGTGGGAATTTGGAAGATATCGCTAGGAAGTGGATATTAGTGTGTTGCTAGGAGGTTTCTAGGGTGTTTTGAGTGGTTGTTAGTGGATTTTAAAAGTATATTAGTGTGTTGATATGTGGTTGGTGTTTTTGTGGCTGTTAATGGGTTGCTATGGGGTTACTAGGGGTGGTTGTTAAGGTTGATTGAGTCGATCATAGGATCTTTTTACATAGGCTTTCCAGTATTGGTCTGTCCACTTCTAGCTGTGATTAGTTTGCCAGTTTCCTCATTAACCGTGTCCAGCAATTGAAGGTTGAAAACATCATGTCAGTTCTCTGAAGGTGTGCCTCAAGGCTCTATCCTGGGCCCAACCCTTTTTCTATTTACATCAATGACATAGCCATAGCTTCTGATTCACTTTTATGCAGACGACACCATTTTGTACTGGTTCCTCTTCCAAGTCTTAAACTCAGCTTCTCCTCTATCCACATTATTCATACGCCCCATGACGCTTTGCGCGAATTATGGGTGTAACTTCCGTTAAGCTGTAAGCAATCAGTGAAAGACTAGCTCTATGGACGCAATAATATATATTTTTTAAACCGTGTACAATGACTACATTATTCTGCTCACCCTTTAACCATTGAACATTAAAATGCCATTTAAATGCATCAACAAGGTACTTTCAACAGACCGTGAATAACCCCAAAAGCATCATTCCACAGCAAAATCGGACGGTTAAATATCACTGTGGTAATCTGTATTATGTAACATACGTTGCCTTAATAATAATAAAAAAATGTTTTACTTCAGCATTGCGTGATACTATTTTCAAAGTGATTTCAATCATTTTGACAGATCATAAATTGTATTTACCTGTGAAAACAAACCTGAAAAGAGACGTGAGGATTTGGGGAGAAAAATAGAGTAAATTAAATCGGGAGAACACACCACAAATGTAAAGTATATATTGACCTTTTTCATACTATTACAGCGGAACTCAAAAGGAAAAAAAAAAATAATCATGAGGAAAAGAATGCAGAGACTGAAAGAGCTCTTGCCATAGATATTCTTGTTATAACATGTCACGTTAAAATACCAAGTGTTACGTTATTCTCATGTTATTCTTAAATAAAACATGAAAGAAAACTGATTCCTCATTGAGTCAAACCGACGGATAAGCTTTATTTTCAATCTCCATCTCCGTATCAACACCAGTAAGACAAAACGTGTCCGTTTTTTTAGCCGAAAACCCGTTACCGAGACTCCACTTACAATCACATGCATGACCGGTATGGCTGTGGAGTATGTCAAAACATATAAATACCTAGGCATCTGGTTGGATTCATCCCTGTCATTCATTACACGCATCAATAACCTTCAAACAAACACAAGTCAAAGCTAGACTAGCCTTTGTTTTCCACAATAAAGCTTCTTATGCTAACAAATGCACCCATGTTGAGATCACAGTACTGCCAGTTTTGGAATATATTTGGCGATATTATTTACAGAATGGCAGCAAACACAGCCCTAAAAAACTTGACACACTTTTGACTCCATCAGTTTTGCCAGTAATGACACATACTCATCACTATGTTTCCATCCACACGTTTTTATCCGCATTAAGTGATATGGAATGAAAAATGCCTTATGGAAACAGTAAAATTCGATTGAAATTCATGAATATCGACTCAAATGCGTTCGGTCTCATGGGATTTTATCTTGATGGATATACGGCTTATGCGATAAACGCTGATGGAAACGTTATTATGGCGCGATCCATTTTGTCTAGAGAAACTTAGTTTGCAAATGTTTGTTGTGCGAAAATGAATGGAAACACCTTAAAAAGTCTCAAATCAATTCGATATACCAATTTAATCACAAATCATGTGACGTCATTACACACAGGTTTTTATTCGCCTTAAAGCCGTTTCTTTCCTACATTTAGATAGGTGTGCAAATGCATTTTTGTCTCAGTGCATGTGCATATGCAAGTGCATGCATTGTTTTAGTTTGACACGGTCGGCGCTAGCTTAGCTTAGCACAATGAATGGAGTAAAAGTGATAAAAAAAAACAAAAAAAAAAACACGTACTTCTTGTGGCTTGTGTATTCACAACGAGTACAAATAGCGATGCAGATTAACACTAGGCGATTTCCTAGGCAGATATTGACTTGGGACTATATTAGGGGGAAGCACAGGCGAATCACTGCTGCTTAGGCGAAGCACTGCTACAAGCGTGATATCTCTGTGCCCAAGTAGCAGTGCTTCGCCTAGTGTTAATCTGCAGCGCTATTTGTACTCGTTGTGAATACACAGGCCACAAGAAGTAATTACGTGTTTTTAAAAAAAACTAATTATCACTTTTACTCAGGACATGCTAGCTGGCAACAAAGGATTCCATTCATTGTGCTAAGCTAAGCTAGCGCCGACCCTGTCAAACTAAAACAATGCATGCACTGAGACAAAAATGCATTTGCACACCTATCTAAATGTAGGAAAGAATGTGAATAAGCCCTATTTCAAAAAACGGTGGAGTGTTCCTTTAAGGGGTTTTGCGTGTATATGAGTGCGTTATGTGGTTGCTAGTCTACTCTGAGTTGTTTGTATGTGTTTTCTGTCCAATATCATTTTACTTTGAATTTGTCTTTTGTTTGTTTGTTTGTGCTGGTGGCATTTGATTCGGTCAGTGTCTCTCACAAGGGGGCAGGCTTGCTCTCTCTCTCTCTCCTCTCTCTCTCTCTCTCTCTCTCTCCTCTCTCTCTCTCCTCTCTCTCTCTCTCTCTCTCTCTCTCTCTCTCTCTCTCTCCTCTCTCTCCTCTTCTCTCTCTCTCTCCTCTCTCTCTCTCTCTCTCTCCTCTCTCTCTCTCTCTCTCTCTCTCTCTCTCTCTCTCGCTCTCGCTCTCGCTCTCGCTCTCCTCCTCTCCCTTTCCCTCTCTCTCTCTCTTTCCCTCTCTCTCGTCCTCTCTCTCTCCTCTCTCCTCTCCTCTCTCTCTCCTCTCTCTCTCTCTCTCTCTCTCTCTCTCTCTCTCTCTCTCTCTCCTCTCTCCTCTCCTCTCTCTCTCTCTCTCATATCAGGGGTGTGGCTGTTGATTGTTCATCTGTGATAATATAATATTCGCTCCTTAATAATCTTTTTCTGTCTATATAAACTGAAGGATGCAAACCTTTAATAGCCTTTAGACTGCAAGACTTGATGTGCAAGATCTCATTATACTGGTTCATTGATTCTACGTGGGTCACAAATGTGCTTGACATTTTTATGGTTTCATTTGTAAAAAAAAATATCATATTTTATCATAGGACTGTGTATTTAACCACCATAGACATTAATCACAATAACAAGGTTTGGTTCAGATTAGTACTCAACACATGCGCGTTTTCAATGGCTGATTGTTAAACTATTACCCACAGTCCTCAGTATGTGCTTAGTCCTCGTTATTTATCATCATCAATAACCATGTGTCATCATAACTCATTAGAGTGAATGATGAGATGGATTGGCTGATGGTCTAATGGAAAAACATTTAAACCATAAAATGATGTTCAAAAGAGTGAAATCTGTCAGATAATGTTAGTTAGAAACTCAAATCAGTTGATTTGAAACACCATCACGCCTGAATTGGGCTATTTTGGCTGGTTGCTAGGGTGTTGCTAAGAGGTTGCTATGGTGTTGTGGGTGGTTGCTATGCTGCAGATGTATTGTGTGTCTGATGTGTGAGGCGGGTCTCTGCTCGATCACCAGAATGGACTCCATTAATGTAATGAGTTTTAAATTTATGGTGAAGGTGTGTCAGGATTGTGCAGTAACATCAGGATGAGCCGCGTAAATCAATGAGCTTTTAGCAGCGACCACCACTGATCCCCGATCAGATCACGAGACCCGCGCTTACGAGCGTCTGCGTCTGTCAGGAGGAGATTCATACACACACAGAGACACGTGATCAAATGCTGTTAAACATCTTTCTGTATGTGTATCCTGTGTGACACGCACACACACACACATACACACGCACGCACACACACACACACACACACACACACACACACACACACACACACACACACACACACACACAACAACACACACACACGCACACACACAACACACACACACACACACACACACACACACACACACACACACACACACACACACACACACACACACACACACAACACACACACACACACACACACACACCCCACACACACACACACACTCTCACACTCGCTCACTCACTCTCACACTCTCGTCACTCACTCCTCACTCACACCTCACTCTCTCTCTCTCCTCACTCCTCACTCACTCACTCACACTCACTCACTCCTCACTCTCACTCACTCTCTCTCTCACTCACTCACTCTCTCTCACTCTCACTCACTCTCTCTCACTCACTCTCTCACTCACTCCTCTCTCACTCACTCTCACACTCTCTCCTCACTCACTCTCTCACTCACTCTCACTCTCTCACTCACTCCTCACTCTCACTCACTCTCACTCACTCCTCTCTCTCCTCACTCACTCTCACACTCACTCCTCACTCACTCACTCACTCACTCTCCTCACTCTCCACTCACTCTCTCTCACTCACTCACTCACTCATCACTCTCGCTCACATCACTCACTCTCTCTCACTCACTCACTCACTCACTCTCGCTCGCTCACTCACTCACTCACTCACTCACTCTTGCTCACTCACTCACTCACTCACTCTCTCTCACTGTCTCACTCACTCACTCACTCATTCACTCACTCTCACTCTCACACTCACTCTCACTCACTCACTCTCTCTCACTCTCACACTCACTCTCACTCACTCACTCACTCACTCACTCACTCTCACTCACTCTCTGCTCCTCTCTCACTCACTCTCCTCACCACTCACTCTCACTCACTCATCACTCACTCACTCACTCTCTCTCTCACTCACTCTCACACCTCTCTCGCTCACTCACTCTCTCACTCACTCACTCTCTCACTCACTCATCACTCACTCACTCTCGCTCACTCACTCACTCTCTCTCACTGTCTCACTCACTCTCGATCGCCCCCTGGTGACCGGTCCTAGTATAGGTCATAAGCCCCCGCCTCCCCATGTTATTCAACGGGACGCGAGACCAACTAAATAATTAAATTACACTTCACATATCTTTTTCTAAAGATAGTTTCAGTCATTTACTGTAGTTTATATCACGTTGATGTGATTTCTCATGTTTGTTTTTAAAATAAGTTAGTTTTTAGTTAGTTATTTGATGCAATAAAACGGTGCAATGACATCATGATTGACAGCTGTGATTGACAGCTTCTCTGTGCGAAGTAGTCACTGAAGCACCAACGACTTTTTTTCATAATGTTGACTATGTGTTTAGTAGTTGTATTTACCTTATTTTAACGAGGTACTGCAATCAGCAGACATCATTGGAGAGGAACGGAGCAGATTAGGCCACTTTAGAAAAGTGCAGGGCGTGTGCTTGCGATTGATTCAACGCGATCGGGGGCGGGGCCTTGATTTCGCGGCTTTACTTCCTGCTCACGACTGCGCATGACTGGTCCCGAAAACGCAACTGCGCAGACTCAAGTTCCAATATGTCAGCGCCATATCGGGACTCTGACGGCTTCAGTTCCCTCCAATGGAAAAGAGCGAAGGGGCGTCGTCCATCTTTTTTTACAGTCTATGATCTCAACATAAACATACAGTATCTGTGGAGAACTAAAGCAGATGTTCAGCAGAATGTTATTACATTACATTATAGTGTTTTTGATAGAGTCTCTTCTGCTCACCAAGGCTGCATTTATTTCTTCAAAAATGCAGTAAAAACAGTGAAATATTATTATAATGTAAATCAGCTGTTTTCTATG
>CM070836.1:37555944-37563444 GCA_036326025.1 Chrosomus eos | reverse complement strand
ATAACCCAAACGTTGGAAATGGTAGTCTGTTTAAAATTGCAATTTAATGTGATTTTCTCAAAAAGAAACACTGCAAATAATTTTAAATGAAGATTTGATTTAAATCTGCTAATAGTTTATTGTAGTCATATTTTAGTAGTATAAAACTGCAGACATGATCTCAGCGATGTTATTGTGACTCATGAATATTAACGAGGAGGCGTGTCCTTGCGCTCAGGCTCGTATATGGAGGTGTATCAGAGCGTGTCTGTCTCTCCGGGGTCACTCGCTGACCTCTTGACCTCTGAGGGTCACAGCGATCCCACATCCGCTGGGTCAGACCTATGGGTCACGATCAAAACACAGATGTGTGTGAGCAGAACTCACTGGAGGAGCTGGAGTGTGGTTGCTAGGGTGGTGTTAAGTGGTTGCTAGGGTGGATGAGCACTGTAAATAGTAATATTAGTGATGCTAGAATTAATAAACTCGATTCAGAACAAGAGCTTTGACTTCATAACATGTTAATTTAAACCATTTAAAAAAAGTCATTACTTGAAAGAAAATAAACATGAAATGAAATAAAATCAGTTTATTTTGTATTTTACTTTAACTAGTTGTCAAGGCAGCGTTTGTCATTTTTGTTACTTGAAACAATATAAATTAAATAAAATAAGTAAAAATGGTAACACTTTACAATGTGGTTTTATTTATTAACAGTATTTAACATGAACTAACATTAAAAACAGCACTTATTAATATTAGGTAGAGTTAATTTCAGCATTTATAAATATCAAAAGTTTTATTATTAATTAATGCACAGTGAACTAACATAAAAACAATTATATTATGTATACTAACTAAAATAAACAAAGATTAATAAATGCTTTAATAATATATATGGCTTATTGTCAACTAATGCATTAACTAATGTCACCAAATGAAAGAGTTAAAATTAATAAAACTGGTAATAATTATGTGTCCAATTCTCACTACAATAATGTTTATTAGTTAACAATAAGAATGATCAATTCTTCTTCAGCATTTATACATTTTAATATTAATTCCAACATTCACTAATACGTTATTAAAAACAAAAGTTGTATTAGTTAACATTAGTTAAAGCACATATATGAACAGCTGTATTTTTATAAACTAACATTAACAAAGATTAATAACAAATGTATTGCTCATTGTTAGTTCATGTTAGTTAATATAATAACTAATGAAGATTATTGTAACGTGTTACCAAAAAAATAATAATATAAATGACAAAGATGGCAAAATAGCAACAACTTGTGCTTAAACTGAAAACAGAATTAAAAATTTCTGAAGAGAGTCTCGTACTCACTCATGCCCGTCCCTGAGCGTGACCTTTGACCCCGTGACCCCGTTTGACCCCGCCGCCCCTGATGTGTGTTCCCAGCACGTACGGTCTGCTGATCACAGGCTTCCTGACGTTTCCATGGTGTTTCGTAGTGTGTGTGTGTGTGTGTGTGTGTGTGTGTGTGTGTGTGTGTGTGTGTGTGTGTGTGTGTGTGTGTGTGTGTGTGTGTGTGTGTGTGTGTGTGTGTGTGTGTGTGTGTGTGTGTGTGTGTGTGTGTGTGTGTGTGTGTGTGTTTTATCATCTTCAGTGCCGGAAACACTGCGACTCGCTTAGACTTTCTCTAATGCAACATCTACTCTGAAACACAACTACATTTACATCAACTTCAGTGATTGATTGAAGTTTATTTGCAGCAAAAAAAATATATATATATATTTTTTGTATATATATATATATATACATACACACAATATACATAGAAAAAATAGAACAGTTTATCTCCCATATATATTTACATATCTATACATTATGTATGTATATTTACATATATACCTAAATACACATACACGCATATACACATATTACAATTATTACATTATTTACACATATAAAACCTGCTCAAAATGCAGTGAAAAGAAGTAAAACTTATTTGCTCCCCAATTCATTCCCGTATATTACACCATATAGCTAATCTGTTAAATCAATAAACATTTGTGATATTATAATATTTAAATACAAAATACCCGTCACAATAATGCAATGTAATAATCCTCATTATCACACTCTAAAAAATGCTGGGTTGTTTTAAACCAAATTCGGGTCAAATAAGGAAAAACACAACCGTTGGGTTCAATTTTACATGACATTTTTAACCCAGCGGTTGGGTTTGTCCATATTTGACCCGAATTTGGGTTGAAACAACCCAGCATTTTTTTAGAGTGCATAAACATTCAAATATGTATTTATAACAATCACATAATATGACAATGAAAATGAAAGTAATAATAATCTTTACTACATCACAATAACAATTTTACAATATCAGTGCTATAAAACTAAATTAATAGTGCAATGTTGTTGTAAAATACAACATAGTGGTCATGTGTTTATCTGCTCATGATATTATCTTTATTATTATTATTTACTCAGCAATCTAATCATATCCCGCTCTGTTGTAATTATATCACCGTTTATAATATCAATATAAATAATAAGAACAATTATGATCATCACTACACGATCCCTCCCTTAGCCTTTATATATATATATATCCATCATTAGAATATATGAAATGCTAGCATAACACAGTGAAACTAATAACAACAAACTTTTATATTTAATTTCTGTTATGAATTCAGCCTAAACGCTGAATATTGAATATAACCTGCTCTCTAAAAAATGCTGGGTTGTTTTAACCCAATTTTGGGTCAAATATGGACAAAGCCAGCCATTTTGTCAAATTTTTAAATAAAATGTTTGATATTGTTAGTAATATTTCAGCTGGACTGAAGCAGCTTCACTTGATTATCCATCATCATTGTAAAACATCAAATATAATCATCAGGTTTATTTTATAATCATCATTGCATTATATGTTTTAAAACTTTGCTTACTAAGAGATATTATTGATATTGATATTTGTATGTATTTTATGTCAGTATCTAAAGATCTCATTGCAAGAATCAGAACTTTTTGTCCATATAAATATCAGCATCTGCAGCAAATTGCATATTTGAGTGAGTTAAAAGTGTTATTACAGTGATTAAACAGAATTACACACAGATACATAAATAAATCTCTGCATAAACAGCCGTCCGCTTCAGTTTTCCAGCAGCTTCAACATCTCCTGGATGAAGGAATAAACGTGTGTGTTTCCGAGATGAATGTGAATCTGAGCTGCTCGACGTTTGGAGTAAATATTTACTTTTGGCTCATTTTCTTCCAATATTCTCAGTTGTCAGTTTCGGCCGGTTCTCCTGACGGAGCGGATACTTCCCCGTGTGTGATGAGGAATAACTGTTATTAAATCAGATCAATGTGTTTCTCTGGTGAAGTATTCCTATAATAACACGAGCTTCTCCTGGTTTTAAAGCTCGGGCTTTCGATGAAAACTGGCTGGGAATTAGAAGAGCAATTATGACTGTTCCTCCTCATCATGGAAATGGATGATCTCTGGCAGATTCATATTCAACTCTTTTCCACAGTAATGATTTAAGGAAATGACCATCCAGATTCCCTACATGAGAGAATGTGTGTGATATTGGTGTGGGAAAAGATTTCTTTAATCATCCTTCAGTGTATATATTTAATCTTAAGCTCTTGAATGAGTTTTCTCATTTGATCAGAGTTCAGTTCATCTTCTCTTCATATTGATGTACAGTTTTTGTCTTTTCCACTAGAAAACTGAACACGGGTCACGTGTGTTTGACCAGACAGAGTCCAAAACTTGTTGCCACACTTGCTAATTATGGTTGAAACAACATTTTACATGATATAATAATAATAATAATAATAATAATATCAATAATCATATTTAATTGATTGCTTTAATCAATATTATGTAATCAATAGTTTTACAATACATTTTTAATTAATATTACAATTATAAATAACTATATATATATATATATATATATATATTATTTGTTATTAAATGTATAAAATGTATTTATTAATAAAAAATATTATATATAATGCAATCATTTTTTAAATTATTTTGTTATGAATATAATATGAATATCAATTTTATACAAACAATCATTATTTAATCAATAACTTTACATAACTTTTTATTATAATTATAAATAACTTGTGTGTGTGTGTATAATATTATTATTACTGTTATTGTTGATATCAAATTATTGCATTTTTTGTTATTTCATGTGTGTTTGTGTGTTTATATAATTTATAATATTAATATTTTATTTTATATTAATTAATCAATAATTTTACATATCATTTTTAATTATATTATAAATATTTATATTATGTATAACTATATATATTTTAAAATATTTATAAAAATATGTGTAATACTAATAATTTATATTTATTTATAATAATATTTATGAATAAGTTATATATAAATATATAGTAGATAGATATATGTATATATATATATACACACACACACACACACACACACACACACACACACACACACACACACACACACACACACACACACACACACACACACACACACACACACAACACACACATACAAACACGTATACCTGATTGTCAGCTGTTAATATATGAACCCACTCACTTCCACACATGAACTGAAGTGTGAGGTCCGTCTGTTGGAGTGTATGAACAGCAGTGTGTGTGTGTGTGTGTGTGTGTGTGTGTGTGTGTGTGAGTGAACAGCAGTGTTTGTGTGATTCACTCAGTGTGTGTGTGTGTGTGTGTGTGTGTGTGATTCACTCAGTGTGTGTGTGTGTGTGTGTGTGTGTGTGTGTGATTCACTCAGTGTGTGTGTGTGTGTGTGGTGTGTGTGTGTGTGTGTAAACAGCAGTGTGTGTGTGTGATTCAGTCAGTGTGTGTGTGATTCACTCAGTGTGTGTGTGTGTGTGTGTGTGTGTGTGTGTGTGTGTGTGTGTGTGTGTGTGTGTGTGTGTGTGTGTGTGTGTGTGTGTGAGCAGCAGTATGTGTGTGATTCAGTCAGTGTGTTTGCATCGGCTGACAGTTATCAGTGTGTTTCTTGGCGTTTCACTCATTGTTGTGTCTCTGACACAGTTTGGTCTCTAACAGCGGATGGATATTCCCACAGGAAACTCTTATCGTTCCTCTGGAGATTGTGCTGTGAACGCTTCGCTCGTTTGGTGATCTGTGTGTTCGTTTAGTGATCTGTGTGTTCGTTCGTTTAGTGATCTGTGGTGTTCGTTTAGTGATCTTTGTGTTCGTTCGTTTAGTGATCTGTGTGTTCGTTTAGTGATCTGTGTGTTCGTTTAGTGATCTGTGTGTTCGTTTAGTGATCTGTGTGTTCGTTCGTTTAGTGATCTGTGTGTTTGTTTAGTGATCTGTGTGTTTGTTTTAGTGATCTGTGTGTTCGTTTAGTGATCTGTGTGTTCGTTTAGTGATCTGTGTGTTCGTTTAGTGATCTGTGTGTTCGTTTAGTGATCTGTGTGTTCGTTTAATGATCTGTGTGTTCGTTTAGTGATCTGTGTGTTCGTTTAGTGATCTGTGTGTTGTTCGTTTAGTGATCTGTGTGTTCGTTTAGTGATCTGTGTGTTCGTTTAATGATCTGTGTGTTCGTTCGTTTAGTGATCTGTGTGTTCGTTTAGTGATCTGTGTGTTCGTTTAGTGATCTATGTGTTCGTTTAGTGATCTGTGTGTTCGTTCGTTTAGTGATCTGTGTGTTCGTTTAGTGATCTGTGTGTTTCGTTTCGTTTAGTGATCTTGTGTGTTTCGTTCGTTTAGTGATCTGTGTGTTCGTTTAGTGATCTGTGTGTTTGTTCGTTTAGTGATCTGTGTGTTGTTTGTGTGTTTCGTTTAGTGATCTGTGTGTTCGTTTAGTGATCTGTGTGTGTTCGTTTTAGTGATTGTGTTCGTTAGTGACTGTGTGTTCGTTTAGTGATCTGTGTGTTCGTTTAGTGATCTGTGTGTTCGTTTAGTGATCTGTGTGTTTCGTTTTAGTGACTGTGTGTTCGTTAGTATCTGTGTGTGTCGTTTAGTGATCTGTGTGTGTTTCGTTTAGTGATCGTGTGTGGTGGTCTAGTGATTGTGTGTTCGTTTAGTGATCGTGTGTTCGTTAGTGATCTGTGTGTTCGTTTAGTGATCTGTGTGTTTGTTCGTTTAGTGATCTGTGTGTTGTTTGTTCTGTTGTTAGTGATCTGTGTGTTGTGTTTTTAGTGATCTGTGTGTTCGTTTAGTGATCTGTGTGTTCGTTTAGTGATCTGTGTTGTTTTGTGTCGGTTTAGTGATCTGTGTGTTCGTTTAGTGATCTGTGTGTTTGTCGTTTAGTGATCTGTGTGTTCGTTTAGTGATCTGTGTGTTCGTTTAGTGATCTGTGTGTTCGTTTAGTGATCTGTGTGTTTGTTCGTTTAGTGATCTGTGTGTTCGTTTAGTGATCTGTGTGTTTGTTCGTTTAGTGATCTGTGTGTTCGTTTAGTGATCTGTGTGTTCGTTTAGTGATCTGTGTGTTCGTTTAGTGATCTGTGTGTTCGTTCGTTTAGTGATCTGTGTGTTCGTTTAGTGATCTGTGTGTTCGTTTAGTGATCTGTGTGTTCGTTCGTTTAGTGATCTGTGTGTTCGTTTAGTGATCTGTGTGTTCGTTCGTTTAGTGATCTGTGTGTTCGTTTAGTGATCTGTGTGTTTGTTTAGTGATCTGTGTGTTCGTTTAGTGATCTGTGTGTTCGTTTAGTGATCTGTGTGTTCGTTTAGTGATCTGTGTGTTCGTTTAGTGATCTGTGTGTTCGTTCGTTTAGTGATCTGTGTGTTCGTTTAGTGATCTGTGTGTTCGTTCGTTTAGTGATCTGTGTGTTCGTTCGTTTAGTGATCTGTGTGTTTGTTCGTTTAGTGATCTGTGTGTGTGTTCGTTTAGTGATCTGTGTGTTTGAGTTTTGCCACTCCAGATGTCAAAACGTGACGGTTTCACCCAATTGCGACTTTATATTAAACAATATACAGGGTTCCCGCGGGTTCTTAAAAAGTCTTAAAAAGTCTTAAATTAGATTTTTAAAATTTAAGGCCATAAAAAGTCTTATAAAGTCTTATTTTTACTTATGAAAGGTCTTAAATTTTAGATGACACTTCGACTTAGACATATATAAATGTTTTACAAATTAAAACTAATTAGCGTAGTATTTTTTTTATTATCTTTGTGGATTTGCTTGGTCACGTGACAATTCGCATCACATTCGCGGCAGCATAACGTCTGTCTCCTGCACGCGAGAGAGGAGAGAAGGAGAAAGTTGGCGATTGTCACTGTCAGTTCAGTCGTAAGTTCATTCTTTATGTGCGTAGGGGTGTGCGATGTGTATTGTCTAATATGATATTGTAATAATCATTGTTTTAACGATGTATGAGGCACTGTGAGCTGACATCGCATTTGTCTCTCGTGCTTTCACTGCGTGTGCGTGATGTGTGCAGTTAAAGGTAGGCTATGTCCCCAAATTAGTTTTTGTCTTATATTTACATCATATTATGTTCTTATATTAGAATATCACATCAGTGAGTGCCGTTTTCCCGTG
>CM070836.1:37543444-37550944 GCA_036326025.1 Chrosomus eos | reverse complement strand
ATTTTCTTATACTCACCCTGAGATTTTAAGGTAATATTTTAATAATTTAATAATAATTTGTGTTTTAAAATTATTTATTTGAATCCTACATTTTTATGAAGGGTTTGATTTATTATATTTTTTTTTACATTTTCATTGTGTTTAAAAAACATATTTTTTAATGATTTTCTTTTGATTTGTAAATATTTTTGTAAATACGTTTTTTTTATGCATTAATAAAAAAATTTTAAGTGTTTAATTTTTGTTTTTATTTTACATTTTGTATTAAATATTTTTGTTTACTTTACAATTATTTATTTTAATTATCTGAATATTTTGTAAGTGTTTGATTTTGATTATTTTTTACTTGAAATATTTGTATTTATTTTAATTTTAAATTTTTATGATTTAATAATTCTGTGCTTTATTTTTATGATTTTTATTTTTAAATTATTATTACTTTTTATTATTATTATTATTTTTTACATATTTATGATGAATCTATCCAGCTGTTATTCGCTTCCTATGTCACATATATATATATATTCTGAAGTAGACGAAAGCCAGTTTGGTGTCTCATTAGGAGGTTTTGATCAATAAAGTTAATGAAATGTCACTTTGCCGTCAGTCCTGCTCCTGGAGGAACAACATAAACACTCCGACCATCATAAACCACTGTCCCAGCTAATAAAGGTCCTCAGGATTACTAGAAGAGATTTAACGCCCTGCACTAGTACACGAAACTGCATTGACCAATCAGAGCTTCTGTTTATATATTCCATGTCTCATGATTCAGAAGTGTCTCGTATGATTTTAAGCCAGTTTGTTATTGGCTATATGTAAGAGCACACTGATCCTGACGTTGTGCTGAGTGAGAGAACGGTCTTGTGTTTCGGGTCAGTGCCGTTTACAAAGCCACAATCCCATGACCAATTCAATTTGTGCCTAAATCTCCTTCCCATGCAGATAATTCTCAGTTTTCTTAATCTCATTTGGGTTTTTTCATTTTGGGTGTGTGTGTGTGTGTGTGTGTGTGTGTGTGTGTGTGTGTGTGTGTGTGTGTGTGTGTGTGTGTGTGTGTGTGTGTTTGTGTGTGTGTTGTGTTTGTGCGTGTGTGTGTGCGTGCGTGCGTGTGTGTGAGTGAGTGAGTGAGTGAGTGAGTGAGTGAGTGAGTGAGTGAGTGTGTGTGTGAGAGTGAGTGTGTGTGTGAGAGTGAGTGTGTGTGTGTGTTTTGTGTGTGTGTGTGTGTGTGCTTGTTTTTTTGATATATGAGGACACAAATGTGTATAATGACATGGGTATTACACTGGTATTACAACTTACACGTGAAATATGAGGACATTGCATGCGTCCTCATATTTCAAACAGCTTAAAAAAACATAAAAAAACAATGTTTTTTTAAAAATGTTAAAATGCAGCATGTCTCCTGTAGGGCTGTCACTTTTTATTCGATATTCGAATATGCATTCGAATATGACGTGAAATAACCGAAATCGAACTATAAATAAACTATCCGGTTTTTAAAGTGCCATGTTTTGCGCATTTTTTTACAGTTTATCATTTGCTATTTATTTATTGTTTGCCATCTCATCCAGTAGCGGCCGCTCTAAACGTATTGTAGCGTCGGCCCATGAGTCCAAATCAAGCGAATAATAGCCGATATAGCCAGCTTGTTTTGAAAATGGAAGATAAAGACAAGACGAAAGAAACCGCGCTATAATTTCTGCCTATTACACACACACACACACGACCCACAGAAAAGACGCGTGTTAAGTATCGAGTTCTCTTTCGGGCTTGAACAAACCATAACACACAAATTATGTCAAATGAATGTAAGAGCAGTCTTAAATTATTTAAATAAAGCCTTAAATGAACGTAGAGATTTGCGAGAAAATGGGACGCGTGTCAGATCCATCTCTGTGTGGTCAGATTGCGTCTGTCAGCAACAGCTCGTCTTAAAGTGTCAAAGAACAAAGGTAAGAGAGTAAATTACTCACCCAGACCCGGCGCCAGGAGGATTATTATACTGGTATGAATGTGTGTATCATGAATCATGAATGCACTCCGCTATCTTTTAACACATCTCCGGCGAACGGCTTCTTCACGCAAAAGAAAAACTCTTCATGAAGCAGTTAAATTCAGCGACCATATGTGGCGTTTCCTGGTGGATCGAG
This sequence comes from Chrosomus eos, assembly GCA_036326025.1. NCBI lineage: Eukaryota > Metazoa > Chordata > Actinopteri > Cypriniformes > Leuciscidae > Chrosomus > Chrosomus eos. Next base: position 37,548,791 of record CM070836.1, on the reverse strand, counting down.
GTTGTTCATTAACTTTTACATTTTACTCGTAGATATTCGAATATATTCGAATATATTGCTTGATATTCGATATCCGTTCGAATGTGATTTTTCTCAAAAGTGACAGCCTTAGTCTCCTGTAAGGGGTAGGTTTAGGGACAGGGGCAGTGTAGGCGGATAGAATATACAGTTTGTCCAGTATAAAAACCATTACGCCTATGGAATGTCCTCATAAGTCACAAAAACAAACGTGTGTGTGTGTGTGTGTGTGTGTGTGTGTGTGTGTGTGTGTGTGTGTGTGTGTGTGTGTGTGTGTGTGTGTGTGTGTGTGTGTGTGTGTGTGTGTGTGTGTGTGTGTGGTGTGTGTGTGTGTGTGTGTGTCCCAATCCAAATCCACCCATTTTATGTTATATTACGTTATATGTTACATTTTCACTGTTTACAAAGAAAGGCAGGGTCTGCCATCTTGTCTTTTTGGCTTGTTGTTTCTGATTGCACTTCCACAAATCCAGATCAAAATCCCAGAAAAAAAAAAAAAAAAAAAAAAAAAAAAAAAGTTAACTTGTTTTGAACAAGTTCTTTGTCATCTACAGATTGTTTTTAATCTATTTAAATCATAAATCGGATTTTTTGTGAAAAAATCTTGGATTTTTTTAGGCCATATATCACCCATCCCTATTTGAACCCCATGCTAAAGTTTCAGATTGAGTGGAATGATCTGCAGACACACATCACAGATCGCTCTGTCGTGTCCTCGACTGAAAGAACGCTATTGATCCTCGGCGGCCCAAATCATCAAATCAATTCATTATGCTTCTCTCAGACCTCCAGCTCTGGACCAGACTTTGATGTGACGCCCTGGAGCGAGGGAAGAATGAGAGAAAGCTCATTTCTTTTATCAAAGAGAAGTTTGGCCACTTTGACAAAACCTCATTGTCCTTCAAACCCTCCAGAACAAGCGTTTTCCTCTTCAGAAACGAGTTTGGTTGCCCACAAAACATTCTTGTTCTGAGCCAAAATGGAGAGTTCTGTCATTATTTACATGCCCTTGTGTCGACCCGAACCCGAACCATGTTGTTCCTTCCCATCAACACAACATGAGAATGGGTGATGAATCTTCATTTGAAAAATGAGTAGTTTTTCTGATTTTTTTTTTAAAATTTCTCTTAATTCCTTAAAACCAGGTTTATTAACATGTGTGCCAACTGAGTTAAGGTGTATTTCGTTTTACTGGACCTTTTTCCACTTATTCCAGGCAAAATACACTTTTAGGATTGTTTGTCATGGTGGCTTGAAAAAGCCTGGCCTGAAAAGTTTTAAATGATTTTAAAATGTTGAAGCTTAAGAGTTTTAAGATCGTAGGTAGACAGACGGAGAGAGAGTTTTTTTTTCTTGGTGGTTGTTATGGTGTTGCTGTGGTGTTCTGGGTGGTTGCTAGGATGTTCCCAGGGTTTTCTGGGTGGTTGCTAGGATGTTCCCGGGGTGATCTGGCTGGTTGCTAGGATGTTCCCGGGGTGTTCTGGGTGGTTGCTAGGATGTTCCCGGGGTGTTCTGGGTGGTTGCTAGGATGTTCCCGGGGTGTTCTGGGTGGTTGCTAGGATGTTCCCGGGGTGTTCTGGGTGGTTGCTAGGATGTTCCCGGGGTGTTCTGGGTGGTTGCTAGGATGTTCCCAGGGTTTTCTGGGTGGTTGCTAGGATGTTCCCGGGGTGATCTGGCTGGTTGCTAGGATCTTCCCGGGGTGTTCTGGATGGTTGCTAGGATGTTCCTGGGGTGTTCTGGGTGGTTGCTAGGATGTTCCCGGGGTGTTCTGGGTGGTTGCTAGGATGTTCCCGGGGTGATCTGGCTGGTTGTTAATTGTTATGGTGTTGCTGTGGTATTCTGGGTGGTTGCTAGGATGTTCCCGGGGTGATCTGGGTGGTTGTTATGGTGTTGCTGTGGTGTTCTGGGTGGTTGTGGTTGTAAGGGTGTTTTGAGTGTTACTGGTTGCTAGGTGGTTTCTCTGTGGTTGTTGGGATGTTCTGGGTGGGTGCAAGGGTGTTGTTTCTTGTTAGGTGGTTGCTGGGGTCTTCTAGGTGGTTGTTAGGGTGTTCCTGGGGTGATCTGGGTGTTTATTAAGGGTGTTCTGGAAGTTGCTGGTTTCTAGGGGGTTACTATGCGATTGTTGGGGGCTTCTGAGTGGGTGCAAGGGTGTTGTTGCTTGTTAGGTGGTTACCTGGGTGTTGCTGGGGTGTTATGGGTGGTTGTGTAGGTGTTCTGGGTGGTTGCTAGGGTGTTGTTGCTTGTTAGGTGGTTACCTGGGTGTTGCTGGGGTGTTTTGCTGGTTGTCTAGGTGTTCTGGGTGGTTGCTATGTGGCTGCTAGGATGTTCTTGGTGGTTTTGCTAGAGTGTTCTCTGTGCTTTGCCAGGGTGTTGCTAGGATGTTCCTGGGGTGATCTGGGGGGGTTGCTATGTGATTGCTATGGTGTTTCTGTGGTGTTCTGGGTGTAGCTGGTTGCTAGGTGGTTACTATGTGGTTGTTGGGGTGTTCTGGGTGGGTGCCCGGGTGTTGTTGCTTGTTCGGGTGTTGCTGGGGTGATCTGGGTGGTTTTATGTGTGTTCTGGTTGTAGCTGGTTGCTGGTTGCTAGGTGTTCTGGTTGTAGCTGGTTGCTAGGTGGTTACTATGCGGTTGTTGGGGTGTTCTGGTTGGATGCCCGGGTATTGTTGCTTGTTAGGGTGTTGCTGGGGTGATCTGGGTGGTTTTATGTGTGTTCTGGTTGTAGCTGGTTGCTAGGTGGTTACGATGCGGTTGTTGGGGTGTTCTGGGTGGTTGCTAGGGTGTTGCTGGTTGCCATGTCATTTTAAGTATAAAGTGCATCGAGACGAGCAAGACACACTTATATTCAAGATCACATGAAAATATTATGCAGTGTTTCCTAGTAGTGCAATACATCATTTCTATAGCATTTATTATTCCTAAAGTTTCAATCTATTTAATTAGATTTTTCAAATAAAAAGTTTGACATTACATATAACAATAAACAACTGTTTTTTGATTAACATTAATAAATGATTTAAGAAACATATTGCTCATGTTAGACTAGTGTTAACAAATGAGACCTTATAGTAAAGAGTTACCAAAAATATGAATTATTACACTTTTTTTGCAGTCTGACCATGACTGCCAAGCTCAAAAATGACGAAAACATCTTTTTTCTGATACCTTTAAGGTAGTTTTGACACAGTCATGCTAATTATTATGAACAATATCTGTGTAAACAGTTTTCATAATCTCTCTGTTTGTGTTCCACTGAAAAATAAAGACATAAATAATGACTAAATTCTCATTTTGAGTGAACTTGCCCTTTAAATCATCACATTTTCCTGCAGTTTGTAATGTGTGTTTTGGGTTCATTGTCTGATATCTGGAGAGTTTTACATTCTCGGTGGGAAATTACAGTGCGTTTGAGCTGCGTGTTTACAGGTCAGCGATCGTAACCTGCGAAACGTCACGTGGAGATTTACACGGCTCTGTTCTCTCTCAGAAACAACATCTCAGTGTTTGGTCTCGTGGCCGAAGCCAAAACAGCCCAGCTCACAAACCCATCACGCTTTTACCCCGGTAACCGCTTGCCGTGAGGACAGAACATCTCATCGAGGGCTTGAATCCATTCATTGGAGTTTTTTTCCCCTTTTGAAGCTCAGTTTAAACTCGACACTGTGCGACTCAGGCCCATTACACACAGAGTAAATATGAGTGGAGATGAGTGATGAGAGCGGCACTGGTGTGAAACCAGACAAAAACAACTGTGGAACGACAGAGAGGGGGATTGTGATGTAATGGAGGAGGAAGAGAGACTTTATGAGGAGAAAATGGAAAGTCTCAGGAGATTTGAGAAGATCAGACGTCACTGTCAATAAAGCTCCTGTGAGAAGCTCTTAGATTCTGCATGGTTTTATATGACGCGCGTGAACAGAAGAAACATCACAGAACGTTTGCTTCAGTTTGCCTACAATTATTTTATTTATTTTACTTTAACATTTTTATGATTTAATAATTTTGTGCTTTATTTTGATCATTTTCATTTTTTTTTTTTTTTAATAATATATATTTATGATGAGTCATGACACGTCTTGAAGAGTGCAGTTTGCTTTCGTGTGTCGATGAATTCCCTGATTAGTAGAGTTTTTGTAATGGCTTGAGAAAATATTTAAATAATTTATAATCTTGAGTTTTAAGATCAAAGATAGACAGACAGAGATATTTTGCTAGGTGGTAACTATGAGGTTTTTTTGTGGTTGCTAGGGTGTTCCTGTGGTGATCTGTATGGTTGTTACATGTTCTGGGTGGTTGCTAGGGTGTGGGTGGGGTGTTCTGGGCAATTGCTAAGGGATTACTGGCTGCTAGATTGTTACTATGCCGTTTGCTAGGGTTCTGAGTGGTTGCCAGGTTGTTGTTGTTGGTTGGTAGGTGGTTGCTATGGTATTGCTGGGGTATTCTGGGTGGTTGCTAGGGTGTTGCTGGCTGCTATGCGGTTTAAAGGGTACTACTTGGGTGTGCTGGGTGGTTGCTAAGGGGTTGCTCGGTGGTTACTATGTTGTTGCTAGGGTTCTGAATGGTTGCCAGGTTGTTGTTGGTTGGTAGCTGGATGGTATGCGGTTGTAAATGTATTGCTGGAGTGTTCTGGGTGGTTGCTAGGTTGTACTGGGTGGTTGCTAGGGTGTTCTGAGTGGTTGCTATTGGGTTGCTGGGGTGTTCTGTGTATTTGTTGGGGTATTACTGGTTGCTAGGTGTTTGCTATGAGGTTGTTAGTGTTTCTAAGGCGATTGGTGTGGTTGCTAGGGTGTTCTGGGTGGTTGCTAGGGGGTTGTTAGTTGGTTACTATGCCTTTGCTGAATTGTTCTGAGTGATTGTCATGTCGTTGTTGGTTGGTAGGTGGTTGCTGTGCAGTTGCTAGGGTGTTCTGGGTGGTTGCTATGCAGTTGCTGGGGTGTTCTGGGTGGTTGCTATGCAGTTGCTATGGTGTTCTGGGTGGATGCTAGGGCTCAAAAACGCTCTGGGTTCAATATAAGTTCAGCTGTATGTGCCGCATCTGTGTCATTATGTTGATCACCACAGAAAATAATTTCAGCTTGTGAAAAAGAAACACAAATCACATTTACAGTAACAATTACAGTGAGAGTCTGTGGGGCAAAAGACAATTACACAGAGAAAACCAGTGTGTGGGGAGTTACAGTGTGTGAAGCTGGTAAACTAAATGAAAATAAAAACTTTATATGATCCTCTTTCAGACTTTTTCTCTGTTTGTTTGTTTGTTAATGCTAGTCAGTTTTGCACTAATATCTCTGGTGTGTAAAGATGTTTTATGATGATTAGACTCTTGTATTTCG
>CM070836.1:37533444-37538444 GCA_036326025.1 Chrosomus eos | reverse complement strand
GCCGTTTATTCCGCCTTCCTTTATCAAATGACATTATGCATCAATATTGTGCTTTGAGCCGTTTGATTTGAATATGTACACACACACACACACACACACACACACACACACACACACACACACACACACACACACACACAGGATTCTGACATGCAGCACTGCATTCATTTACATTTACTAAACTCATCAGAAACTTATTCAGCTCATATTTACTCTAAAATCGAGAGAGAGAAATAAGAACTGGCATTTGTTTTGCATTTTGCATTAGGTTAAAAAAAAGCTTTTTGGACCACATGATTTTTGCATTTTGATATTTCCCTGCCGCTCTCATTAAGTGACGCATTTGGACGTTTCACATATGAGATTTGTTTGTTATTCTCATTATTGTCGAAGGTGATTTTCATTATTTTCTCATTACTGAAACACACTTATGTTTACTGCAGTTCAGGAGAAAAGACTTCAGTACAGATTCAACCGCAATGTAGAAAAACTACAAATTAAGTATTATTGTTATTATCATTATTATATTATTTGCATTGCAGTAATGATAATTTTAGGGTAAATCTCTGCAAAAATTATGTTTTTCCTCCGTTTTTTTGTCTTGTTTACAGCACAAACATCTAAACATTCTTAAATCAAGAGACATTTACTGGAGAAGACGATATTAAGTCTTGTTTAATGAAAAATGTGTCAAAGTTCAGTGAGAAGAACAAATATCTGCCAATGCGTTCAGAACAATAAACTTAATTCGAAGGGAAAATACGTTTTTTTTTTTTCATTGACTGTAAAAGCAAAATTACTTATTCTAAAAAATAAAATAAAAAAATATATATATATGGTAATGGCGTCTGAAAAATAATCTAGTTTTCCCTTGAATTAAGTATTTTGGCAAATATTTAGCACAAACTCAATTTGAATTTTTTTTAGTGCTGAATCGCATCCAAAATAAAAGTTTGTGTTTACATAATATATGTGTGTGTACTGTGTATAATTATTTTATATATATAAATACACACATATGCATGTATATATTTAGGAAAATTATATTTATATATAAAATATTATATTTATATATAATATTAATTATGTATAAATGTATATACATGCAAATGTTTCTTAAATATATACATGCATATATGTGTATTTATATATATATAAAAATATATAATATACACAGTACACACACATATATTATGTAAACACAAACTTTTATTTTGGATGCGATTAATCGTTTCCCAGCACTATTTTTTTTTATTTGTATTTATTTCTATCAAGACTTTTCATTTTGCTCCTCTGGTAAATGCACCCGAGTTTAGATGTTTATGCTGGAAAACAAGACAAAAGCTTTGATATTAAAATAAATGACCGGTCCAAAAATAAATTCCTCATGCAAAATATTTCTAATTTTTCTCCAGTGATTTTGAGGTGAACTGTCCTGTGGCGAATCTCCTCTTTAGACTTACGTTAGTTAGAGTTCATTTAGACACGTTACACTTTGATTAGAAATGACTCGTGAACGTTTAGAAGTACGAGGCCGTGGGATTGAGCGTGACGTTTGTGTTCGTGTTGTAGATCTAGTGGAGACGCAGTGTTGAGTTACTCTTGTGAATCTGTAACCCTGTGGTTTGGAGTTTGTTTGGATGTAAACTGATTTTTGTGTTCAGTTTTTGAGATATATCCACCATTATGGAAGTTTGCATACCCTATGAATATTTGATGATGATGATGCTGATGAAGTAGAGAGGTTAGCTGCGTTCCTCATCTACACATCTTCTCTTTTCTCCTTCAGACGAGCTGGGTATTTTTATACGGTGTCCGTAGCGCTCGCTCGTGAATGCAGGAAGACTTTAGTTACAGTCTTGATCTTTTACTGTACTGGGGGATTTGAGTCAATTAAAAACCACGATTCTACTTCACCGGCTCCTGGTGTCATTTGAGGTGTGTGTGTGGTGTGTGTGTGTGTGTGTGGTGTGTGTGTGTGTGTGTGTGTGTTTGAGAACGAAACACATCCGAGTCTGACCGACGAGACATGAAGCATCTTTATTCAATGTTATGCTTTCAGATTATAATTAAAATGCTGATTTATACTCATTTTGACCATGTTTAAATCCAGAGATTTTAATCTCAAATTCAACTCAAAATGTAAAAAAATGTTTGCAGTTTCACTCTGGTTAGTGTGATTTTATTTCATTTGACTTAAATAAAATAATAATAATAACAATTGAGTAAGAATTATTCTACTTTATTAACTATATAGGCTATATATATATACTATACAATGTGTGTAAGGGAGTATACATAATGACATAAACATATGTATAACTGTATGACAAATTGTTTATTATTAAATAACATTTTATACATAAACATTTTCTGTGGCTATATGGATCTCAGTTTTTTATAAATGTATTATGTTTTTTTTTATGGCAATCAAGAAGACATCATAAACAAATATAATGAATATTTATTGTGTTTGTTTAAATCCACCCAAAAAAATTCCAGAGATTTTATTCTAAATTCAACTCAAACTGTCTGCGTTATATTAGTGATCTTATTTTATTTTACTTATAAAATATATATATAGTGACATGATTCTACGTATGTAAATATATAAAAAAAAATTATAGAAATGTTTTATGTGGATATGAAGCACTTTTTAAAATAATTTATTACGTTTTTAATTTTTCTTGTTTATTTATTTTATTTTCTGGTGCAAAGAAGTTGATACATCAGTTAATTAAAAAGATGATGTATTACAATTTTTCTTGAAAGCTTTGAAATACAACATGTAAATACAATGAATTTTAAGTCATTATTAATCTTTTTTTAAATACATGGTTATATGTTGTATTTATCTTTATGATTTAAATATTTGAACTGTAAAATACTGTTTCATGTTTGAATGCATTTATTTTATGCTGATCAACGTCATTTTTTTTTTGCAGTATTTACTAAAATCAATCATAACACACTGAAGTTACAGTAATATCGTTATAATTGTATGGAAGTGAAGTCATAATGCAAATGCTCTAAAATCAGTTACATTCAAGCAAATGCAACACTTACAAAAAAAATAAAAAATTATAATACTTTTTGATTTGCAAAACTTTTAAAATAGGGTGATTTCAGGAAAAACTGATTATTACTAATTCAGACTGAAGTATGACTGTACGGTCTGAGATATTAATATGATTTGGCTGTGATCCATTTGAGGCATTATGAAGGCGTGTTTGACGTCTGATGAGAAACAGCCCTTCACTCCAGTGATTCGATCTCTAAATATCATGTGGTCATTAAACTTGAGCGGCTTTTCAGAACTCTGACGGGAAGACGTTTGTCTGTCGGTGTGGTGTGTGGATGCGTGTAATGTGTGATATACCAGAGTACTTTTGCTATTCACTGTACCTATGAAACGTTTTCTGGTTCTTCTCTCTGTTTCAATATAAGTTTGTTTCCTCCAGACTCTCGTCGGATCGATGATGTTTGAGACATGAACTCAATGCGATGTCCAGCGTTATGAAGATTGTCATCGGGTTTATACACACTTTGAGAACTTTGTGTTATCGATCTTTCATCAGTCCCCACTCTCGTCACCGGACGAGTCATCAAGCCACGCTCATAGGCCTATATCTGATGATTATCAATGCAAAATACAGAATATACATATAATATTGCTGATCGAACTCAGGTTTCTTTTGTGTTGATGTTAAAGTCATGTGTCCAATCAATAATCGTTATAATATGGCAACAGATTATTCTTCAGCCGTTTGCTTCTCGTAAATGTTCCTGATTTAACAATGTTTTTTTGTGTTTGAAATGTGAATTGTGGAGGAAAAGGGGACAGGACCTGAGGAAACCAACATGTGTGTGAGTAATGGTGTTTGGGCCGCAGATTTCCTCTTTCTTCCTCAGGTTTGGCTGTTCTTGGAATGTGAGGAATTTTCCATCATTGTCTGGTCGTGTCACGTGTGCTTCCTTGGTTCACATACTGGGAAATGTGTTTTGCTCGGCTCAAGCTCCCGACTAATGAATGTTTCCTCAAATTCAAGGTTTCCCGCGCCGTGGAAACCCATCCATCCAACATCGGTTCCCGACTCTGGGATTCAGGAAAAGGAAGTTTACTCTAGACGCGAGGAGGAGAGGCTTTTTCACATCTTTTTGTTGAGTACCTGTAAGACCAAAAAGAAATAAATTGTTCACGTCAATGTTGTTGTAGGAGGCTCTGATGAAATAATGAAGGATTTTAAAAAAATTAGTTTTAGTAAGTTTTTAAGGAAACGTTGGGGAGCAGAATTTCAGCATTTTCACTCACCTGTCAGACAAATATACAGAACAACTCGGGCTCATTTGAAGTGTGATTGCTTGCATAAACTCCATAACGTACAAATTATGAATAATAATAATCGCCAGTGTCTATTTTAGAATAGAATTTATTAAAAATAAACATAAATATAAATATTAATACAAAACAGATTGAAAACTGTCCAAGAAACAGTGTCCAGGTTCACTTGCAATGGTAGTCGCAAAAGCAGTTCTTAAAGCGAAACGGAGATTGCACTTCCTGCGAGCGTATTATAATATCCTTTTTTTCAGTTCTGCAGCGTCTCTATTCTGAAATGAAAATTGTTGTAAGAGTTAGGATTCATTACATTTAAATTATTATAATTGAACATACTGACTTTTACACTCACTAAAGGATTATTAGGACACATACTAATACCCGTGGTTTGACCCCTTTCGCCTTCAGAACTGCAGTTAATTCTACGTGGCATTGATTCAACAAGGTCTGAAAGCATCTTAGAAATGTTGGCCATATGGGATGGATAGCATCTTGCAGTTGATGGGATTTGTGGATGCACATCCAGTGCACGAAGCTCCGTTCCACCAATCCAAGGCTCTATTGGGTGAGATCTGGTGACTGTGGGGCATTTTAGTACAGTGATCATTGCATGGTTCAAGAAACCATTTGAAGATGGAGCTTTGTGACATGGTGCATTATC
>CM070836.1:37510944-37528444 GCA_036326025.1 Chrosomus eos | reverse complement strand
GCTTAGTGACACACGCTGTGTCCATTAAACTGCATTATCTGAAGAATAAAACACAAAGCTGTGAAACACAGCAAGTCATGTTATAATATCAGCCTCTAAAAGCTCTTAATGAACGTCAAACACGGGTCAGTTCTGCTGGATGATGCCTCATATATATATATATATATATATATATATATATATATATAGAGAGAGAGAGAGAGAGAGAGAGAGAGAGAGAGAGAGAGAGAGAGAGAGAGAGAGAGAGAGGAGAGAGAGAGAGAGAGAGAGAGAGAGACAGATGTTGCAGTCAAATGTTCATGTTTGATATCTAAATGCTCATATGAAGTCAGCATCACAATTAAAAATGTGCTGAATTAATATTCAGGTGAAACTCATGAAAGAATCCTGTTCATATTTCACTCTCTTAAATCATTTCAACACAAATCTCTGTGTCCAGACTGAGATACAGTGATGAGAATGAGATTAAATGGAAATGGAGGATGATGTGCTTGTTTCATAACATAAACATCCTAAAAATAGACTTCATTTTTTTTTATGCTAAATTATCAATTATTTCTTCAGGTTTTGGGGGTGAAATATATGACCTGGAGATTCCCGAATTCAGCCTTGTCTAACTCTAACACATTTTTCTTTAAAAGCTTCTTTTATGTGCATGTTTCTTTTAGGTGAATTTTACTGTAAAAAAAACTATGGTAGCAGTATTAATATTTATGTTAAATTTACAGTAAAATAAATATTTTTTGTCTTGTTTCTTTCTGTTACCTAATATACTGACACTTAAAATGACAAAATCATGAATCAAAGTTCATGTAGATTTTCCAAATAAGGTGCAAAACACCACGATAATAACACACATAAATAATGCAATAAACAGTCATTAGGCAACATAAGATGGAACATAAAACCCTTATGTACATTACTGATTAAAATAAACATAATTATTTAAATGAAAAATCACTGTCACCGGTAAAGGAATGCCACAGTGTTTTTTTTTTTTTATTGTAAATTGTACTTTTTCACTTCCACAAACTGTAAATTTACTGTAAAATGACAAAAATATGTCCCTTTAGATATATTACAGATCTTCACCATATTTAGAGAACTTATTGATAACCAAGTAATGTTTTTTACTATAGCATTTTGCCATTAAAATGATTTTTACAGTAAAAATTGTTCAGCTTATACAGTATTTTCTTCTGAAAATGCTTTCTTTCCTCTTCTTTCTGTGTTTCTATCCTGCGAGCTCAACTCCATGTGTGTGACTGCGCTCATTTGGAAAAGAGAAGTGTGTGTTTGTGTGCGATAGAAAGACCCGGATCTATTATCATTTATTTCTTCAGGTTTTAGGGGTGAAATATATGACCTGGAAATTCATGAATTAAGCCTTTTCTAACTCTAACACTTGTTCTTTTACCGGTTTTCTTTAAAAGCTTCTTTTCTGTGCATGTTTCTTATAGCTGAAATTTACTGTAAAAAAACACGATGGTAGCAATATTAATATTTATCTTAAATTTACAGTAAAAAATGTGTATTGTTTCTTTCTGTTACCTAATATACTGTCACTTAAAATGACAAAACCATGAATCAAAGTTCATTATAAGTAGCTTTTCTTGAAGATCAGGAATCAAAGTGCATAGCTTTTCCATAGGTGCAAAACACCACGATAACACACATAAATAATGCAATAAACAGTCATTAGGCAACATAAGATGGAACATAAAACCCTTATGTACATTACTAAATACAATTAACATAATTATTTAAATGAAATATCACAGTCACTGGGAATTATAGGAATGCCTCAGTCTTTTTTTTACTGTAAATTGTACTTTTTCACTTCCACAAACTGTAAATTTACTGTAAAATTACACAAAATGTCCCTTTAGATATATTACAGTTTTTCACCATATTAAGAGAACTTATTGATAACCAAGTAATGGTTTTTACTAGTATTTTGCCATTAAAATGATTTTTTTACAGTAAAAATGGTTCAGCTTATTGAACTACCATACCGTATTTTCGTCTGAAAATGCTTTCTTTATTCTTCTTTCTGTGTTTCTAGCCTGCGAGCTCATTTGGAAAAGAGAAGTGTGTGTGTGTGTGTGTGTGTGCGATAGAAAGACCGGGATCTATTAAATCAGATGGTGAACAACATCAAACCATCTCTGAACGCTCGTCCATCCCTTTCATTAAATCGATTCCTGGTAAAAAGCTCAGGGTTGTGTCAAACGGCTTCATGTTAAAGCTTTTATTCAAAACACATTTCTCTGCTTCATTTGTGCGTTTCAGAGTCTCTAGCAAACGTAAATCCATGGTTTCATGAGTTCACAGCATCAGTCGCACATGTTGAAGATAAATCGCTCAGTGAAGCTGCTCGTCTGGAGATACAAAACCTCCAATGCCGTGAATAAAAAGCTCAAACAATGCAAAACACCATCAATGCATTGATATCTGACAGAGCTATATATCTGAGCGTTTCAATACAGACGTTATTTCAATCACTGTCAAACCTCAACCCATCCGAACATTAAAATAACCGTCTAATAAAACACAAACCCTTTCTGCTCGTATATATTGATCAGCATTTTTGGTGTTCCAGTAAATATAGGCCTATATATAGACCCGGTTGGATGTTTAAAATGCGTCCCGTAAAGATAAAGGCAATTGGAAAATGGATGGTGGCTTTTAGTTCAGTAAGTGGACGAGCATTTGGCCGTCGCTCGTCGTATAAACCCTTATTTCTGCTGCAAGCCCAGGCGTGTGTTCATGTCGTTTGACCCAATCATCGTACACAATGCTTTTACAGAGGACGGATCGGCGGGTCGAGCTCATGTCAATTGTGTAGCAATTCTCCACCGGCGAATCCTGAAGCCTCCTGTAATTCAACCACAGTTTGAGAGCGAGAACGACACACAATCCCATATTTTAGATGAGATGTGATTTTCTGTTCCTGCTGTTTCTTTGCCCTGCAAAATCTGAGCTATAACCAACACCATCATCATCATCATCATCATCATCATCGTCTTGATCTTGTTCTGCGGTTTATATGCAAACGCTGATAATGTCATCAGGATAAACGCTTGTTTCTCCTCCACACAGCAGGAGTTTCCTTCGAAAGAGCTTGTGTTTGTGGTAAAAGGGAACATCTCACTTTGGGGTTGTTCTCTGATCTCATGGACAGACGCTTTTTGCTAAAGGCTCATGATCTAAGAAGCCCAAACACACCGCTGTTTAACGTGTCACACACACATTCTTAAGTTCTCACAGCAGAATTGTGTAAAACACCAACAGACATTTTATTTACGTTATTATAGTATTTATCATATTTTGAATAGCATTTATATTCAGTAGCTATAGGCCTAATTTTATTTTACTGTTATTATAGTATTTATTCATATTTTGAATAGCATTTATATTTTCAGTAGCTATAGGCCTACATTTTATTTTACTGTTATTATAGTATTTATTCATATTTTGAATAGCATTTATATTTTCAGTAGCTATAGGCCTACATTTTATTTTACTGTTATTATAGTATTTATTCATATTTTGAATAGCATTTATATTTTAGCTATAGGCCTACATTTTATTTTACTGTTATTATAGTATTTATTCATATTTTGAATAACATTTATATTTTCAGTAGCCATAGGCCTACATTTAAATTTTTGTAATTTTGTGCTTTTGTCATTTTTATTTCTTTTTTTATATTTCTCAAGCTTTTTTTATTTTAGTTTTATTTACAATTTTAGTCATTTTAGTACTTCAAGGCAATTATGACTTCATATAATAGGCCTATGTTGTATTATATTATTATTTTTATATTTTACTCTAACTTCAAGTTACTACCAAACCTAATGTTAATAGTTTTATTTTTTTAATTAACAATAACAACAACAGTGGTCAGTATTAACATGCATTTATATTGTGCATGCAAGCATTTTCAGTAGTTTAAAAAAATATATTATTTACTTTTTTTTATTTCCATTTTAGCTTTTATAATTTTAGTAGTTAATTCCCAAGGTAACATTTCATATATTTCATTTCAGGTGTTCATTTCTAATAGTTTACACTTTATTTTTTTTAGCTCTATTTCAATTATGGAAAACAATTTCTAGTAGTTTTAATTAAAAAAAACAACAATGCAAAAGAGCAAAACTGTGTGTGTGTGTGTGTGTGTGTGTGTGTGTGTGTGTGTGTGTGTGTGTGTGTGTGTGTGTGTGTGTGTTGGTGTGTGTGTGTGTGTGTGTGGTGTGTGTGTGTGTGTGTGTGTCAGAACAAGCCGATCAGAATCATCTCCTATTTTATCCCGTTGTTTCTCCTCATGCGCCCCATAACAAATGTATGACCTATGCGTTTGCTTCATGAAATATCAATATAAATATAGCCTCAAGCTATAGACGTGGCCAAGCATGGCCTACATTTTAGTAAACACAATGACTTAAAGGTCAACTAAGGTACATTATGATGTATGATCAAATTAAATAAATAAATAAGCCCAAGGGTTTTTTTTTATGCTGTTAAAATTTTTCTTCATCCTTCATTTTTGTCCGGGTCATAAGAGATTTTTTTCCACCATAACCTCTAGCCTGAAATCACATTAAAACATTGATTATTCTAAATGCATTAAATTCACCATTGTGTTGCAAATTTTGCCATTATCTTCCTTACTACAAAATGATCCTAGTCTTTTTCCCAAACAATGCAACAGAACTATTGCACTCAATGTCCTGATGTTTGCAGTGAATCTGTTGATTTTACTGGGATTTATAAGGTTTTGTTGCATTGCACCATTTTCTGTGTCCTAATTGATCGATGATCTGAAAATATGTGCGTTTTTAAACATTTCAGTGGCCAAAAACTCTGGAAAACATTGAGTTGGCTAGATGCTGATGTTCAATATAGAGTAATATATATTCACTTGCATTATTTATTAAGAAAAATATACTAAATAGAACCTGTTTTATAAGGTTCTATAAAGAACCATGCTTTGAAAGTGTCATTAAAAACATAAACATAACACATAAACATTGGCTTCACATTATTCACGTTGTGTGTTTTCTCTGATCCGATGGTGAACGCTTCCTTCGAAACGCATTTGAAACCGATTGCAATCCGATCACACAAACCACTTCAGATCGATTAAAAACATTGATTATTGTAAATGCATTAAATTCACCATTGAGTGTCAAATTTTGACATTATCTTCCTTACTACAAAATGATCATAGTCTTTCATTTCTCTTTATTTCCCAAACATTGCAACAGAACTATTGCACTTAAAGGGGCGGTTCAGGATTTTGGAATTCGGACCTCATTTCCATGTTAGCCTGTGTGTTATTTACAAGGGCAACATTCTAATCTGAAAAATGAAGCCTACCCGGAAGTGCAAAAAACTGCAATACATGTAAAATCCACTAGGGGCCGGTCCCAAATGTCCATAGACCCCATGTTAAAATGCCCGTTTTCACAGCATAAATTCATGTTTTTACAGATTGGTCACATGGACTTTTATTGTATTTTTCGATAGGTTCCGAGTGCCTGACAACTGTGAGGGGGTGAATTTTTTTCTAACTCGTTAGTTTAGATCGTATTTAGATATAAAATGTATGACAAATAAGGGCGTGGTTAACTTTGATTGACAGCTTGATTGACAGCTGATAACGGGCTGTGCCTAGTGGAACTCCTGAAATGTGACGTCTCGGCCATGATCTGACCCAACACATCAAACCACCTCTGTGTCCTTTCTGAAAAGATTTTCCAAGATGGCACCGCCCATACCACCATAAACGCCTCAAAACCGTTCTTCAGAAAGTCTATGGGTGACGTCACAGACGCTTTGTCCATATTTCTTACAGTCTATGGTTATTTATCAGTGGAGACAGTTTTCATCCAGTCCTTCCAGTTGCATAGTTTGCCGGTGCTAGGCTAGCGCGAGTCAATATGCTAGCCTGCCATTAAAAACAGTTTTACCCACTCCACAGGAGACCAAAAGCATACATTATAACGCCAGACTATCGATGTAAATGTGTGTTGAGAGAATAATGTTAGAAATCAAACTACCCTTTCATCTCATTGCAATAGTTATACTTTGTCCCCTGTATTTATTAGCACAGTCTACAGCAGCGGCGGAGTGATATTAAGTTACCTAGGCCTAGACTTTTTGGTGACCATCTATTTGGTTTATTTTTACAATTTCGAAATGACCAAATCACCATGGTTCTAATTCCTTCGTTTACAATCGAATGTTTCAATATGGTTGTTCAAGGCTACTACTAGCTAGCTAGCCGTCCTGACTGTAGTGCGCTTCTGTTCTGTGTTTACTTCTCGGCAGTGCTAGTGAAGTAAACTTCCGCCGCTGCTGAGAAACTAGTTCCTGTAAATGTAATGCGATCATTGAAATGTTTGATTTCTAGCATTATTCTCTCAACAGACATTTACACTGATAGTCTGCCGTTATAATGTATGTGCTTTTGGTGAACTGTGGAGTGGGTGAAACTGTTTTTAATGGCAGGCTAGCATATTGACTCGCGCTAGCCTAGCACCAGCGAACTATGCAATTTGAAGGACTGGATGAACATTTTTGAAAACGGTCTCCACTGATAAATAACACACAGGCTCACTTGGAAATGAGGCCCGATGTAAAAAATCCTGAGCCGCCCCTTTAAGTGCAATAGTTCTGTTGCAATGTTTGGGAAATAAAGAGAAATGAAAGACTAGGATCATTGTAGTAAGGAAGATAATGTCAAAATTTGACACTCAATGGTGAATTTAATGCATTTACAATAATCAATGTTTTTATCGATCTGAAGTGGTTTGTGTGATCGGATTGCAATCGGTTTCAAATGCGTTTCGGAGGAAGCGTTCACCATCGGATCAGAGAAAACACACAATGTGAATAATGTGAAGCCAATGTTTATGTGTTATGTTTATGTTTTTAATGACACTTTCAAAGCATGGTTCTTTATAGAACCTTATAAAACAGGTTCTATTTAGTATATTTTTCTTAATAAATAATGCTAGTGAATATATATTACTCTATATTGAACACCAGCATCTAGCCAACTCAATGTTTTGCAGAGTTTTTGGCCACTGAAATGTTTTTAAAAAGCACATATTTTCAGATCATCGATCAGTTAGGACACAGAAAATGGTGCAATGCAACAAAACCACATAAATCCCAGTAAAATCAACAGATCCACTGCAAACATCATGACATTGAGTGCAATAGTTCTGTTGCATTGTTTGGGAAAAAGACTCATTTTGTAGTAAGGAAGATAATGGCAAAGTTTGCAGAGACACATGTGTAAATATAACAGTTTTAATAAATCGTCTAGTAAAAACTCTTTAGTCACAGTGATCTAGAATAGTGTGCCGTCTCTTCTTCTTCTCTTTAACCTCTTGCACTTTCACACTCTTCATCTCTCCACAAACACTGTTTGTCCCGCGAGCCGATGGGAAATTGCCTCTGACCTGAGAAATTACATTAGAGCCATTATAAAGTCGTTGAGAGAGGATCAGACCGTCCTCCAAAGTACATCCATATTTAATTTCTCCACACACACCATCAAAAACTCAAGCGATGGAACAATGTTTGTGTCTAGTCTCCCAGTTATAGAAGACAAATCGACTGGACGAGAACATTGCGGTCAAAGGCTTTGGCAGATCTCACGCTTTCGTTGAAGATTTCAGAGGGGATGTTTTTCTTTATGAATATGGATATGATAAATGATGTTCATAAGCACATCCACATGATCTGAGGCTATATACACACGTCAGTATTCCTCATTAGTCAGGGTTAGTGATTTGAACAGTAATTGTTAAACCAGTAACTCATTCGTCACAGAAAGCGATGGCAAGCTGATTGAAAACAAGCTTTTTATTTTAAATATACTTCTATGTTATATATATATATATATATATATATATATATATATATAAGATTGAACCTTTAACATCAATGGAACTTTCCTTTTCCTTTCCATCGCAAAAAATGTTCTTTAGTGGATAAATGTTATTGTAAGAAATGTTGTTTGGCATCAAAGCAAACACTCATTTCTGGAAGCTTTACTTTTAAAAGTATTTAAAAAAAAGTTAATAGTAAATATTCATATGTTGATATGCAATGGGTTTATGCAATATGTTCTCAACTCAAATGTTAATTTGATCCCGTAATGTTGAATTGACCCCTTATTAAGGTCCATTCAACATATATTTATGAGTAAAAACAATATTTAGTTTTCAGTTCTTGTGTTTAACTTAAAAAATATATGAATTGCAATTAAAAAAATGTATCTAAGGACTTTAAACAGTTCTGATTATAATGCATTATACATACCAGTGTTGTTTTATTTTTATTATGAATGAGCTTTTATTTTATATGTTTTGTTACTTTTTTAAATATTGCGATTCAGTTTTAATTTATTAGGTTTTAGTTTTAGTTCCATTTCATAATTTTAGTGCTTCAACTTACATTTATTTCAGTTTATTGCCAAGACAACATTTCTAATTTACAGTTTATATAGTTGCAGCTTTATTTTATTTATATTAAAATTGTGTTTTTATTAGTGTTAGTTAACGATAATAACTGGTGACGATTCTCAGGGTCTCCTGCAAATGTGGGCGGGGCTTGATTTTGCCTTTGAGGAATTGATTGGATGATTGTGGTTTGCTATTGGCTGATCTCATGTGAGTGACAGGTTATAGCCCCGCCCACATCATCAGAGAAGAGAAGCTGCAAGAGGAACTTATTCTGATTCAAGATCACCAGGAACATCAATTTAACACAATAATGTTGTGCACGGATAAACCATTTATAATAAATACTGCAATATTCCATAAAAAAAAATATTTGATTTCACAGTGACTACATTTTTAGCTTAAATCTTGAAATAGACTCATTTTACCAATAGAGTTTAACCCTGATAAACACATTTTCATCGCAATAATATTTTTTTTAATTTGTGAGTGTGAGTGTGAGTGTGAGTGTGAGTGTGTGTGTGTGTGTGTGTGTGTGTGTGTGTGTGTGTGTGTGTGAGCGTGTGCGCGTGCGCGTGCGCGTGCGCGTGCGTGTGCGTGTGCGTGTGCGTGTGTGTGTGTGTGTGTGTGTGTGTGTGTGTGTTGTGTGTGTTGTGTGTGTGTGTGTGTGTGCGCGTGTGCGCGTGCGCGTGCGCGTGCGTGTGCGTGTGCGTGTGCGTGTGCGTGTGCGTGTGTGTGGTGTGTGTGTGTGTGTGCTGTAATGGAGGACGTGGACGCAGTCAGAGGTGAATCTCGTCTCCATCAGATGTAGTGGCTCCTGCAGATCTGGACACTCAAATTGTCCTTTAACTGCTCTGTCTCTCAGCGATATTACATTTCTCTCCTCATCACGTCTCTCTCTCGTTCCGCTGTGACAGTTTCAGTCACTCTCATCTATGAGATTACAGCTGGACTTCGAGTCACTAAACTCCATTATCTCAGGGACTGAGCCCACAGTTTCAATAAAGCCTGTACTATATGCAGGGCCGTGGCGTTGGGTGTCCGGGAAATCAAAACGAACAATTCTTATTGTTTTATGGAATATTGCAGTGTTTATTCTATATGATTGATCCATGCACATCATTATTGTTTTAATAATCTTGAATCAGAATAAGTTCCTCTTGCAGCTTCTCTTCTCTGATGATGTGGGCGGGGCTATAACCTGTCACTCACATGAGATCAGCCAATAGCAAACCACAACCATCCAATCAATTCCACAGACACAATCAAGCCCCGCCCACATTTGCTCTCGTTCGAGAAGCGTTTCGCTCGGATATACGACACAAAAGACTAGCGTAACTTCCGTTTCATGACAACTTTAAGAGTCATTTTTACAATGCATGAAACTATTTTGGCAACTGAAATAAAATAAGTTTACTTTTTTATGTATTTTATTTCAAGTAGGCCTAAGTGCAATAAGGTAACCGAGTCCTTGTATGATTATTAACCTTGTTTTACTTTTCCAGTTTTTCTCAGACTGAACATCATAAACAGAAACACATGAACACACAGATAAAGGCGGTCAAAGTCTGTGAATGTGTGTGTGATGGTCACATTGAATGACAAGATTGAGAAATAAAGATGAGACGAGAGAGACTGCAGATAAAGAGGAAGAACATTAATCCACAGGTTTCTCATTTTTCCAACAAAACATTACAGTTAATGTCAATACACTGGAAACATTGTGTTTATTATTTGGCATATAAAAATGATTTAAAAAAAAACACAAATGTCATAGTATTCATATACACGTTTTTATCAAAAGATCCACTTGCATGACAGATTAAATAATAGTATTCTTTTTCTTTTTGAATTGGAACAGTTTAGCGAAGCCTTAAATGAAATGTTTATTTCTAAGTTAAAAAAAATGCATATGTTTTGTATCAAACTTTGAATCATATGGCTTTAATGACTCGTATAGTAAATTAAACTGGATTATTTGTTTTGGTTGAATGTAAAAATATTAATTTTAGGATAATTGAACTTAATTAACTGGACAAAATAAAGACTGTTAACCTTATTCAACTAGGCTAAACAGCACTGGGTTAACCTTATGCTATTAACTTAAGTTTATTGAAATAAATAATGTTATATAAATCCAACGTAACCGAATTACGTGGAACCTGTTGACATAAAAATGTTAAAGCCAACATATAATTCTTTTGAGTGATATGATAATTTGAGAGAGGAAAAAGTTCAGAGGCTCAAACTGAGCAAAAATATGCAATTTGCTGCAGATGCTGATATTTATATGGACAAAAAAGTAAGATGAAATTCTGATGCTTGTAATATAAATCAATGAGATCTTACAAAAAGTATAGCATGTAAATATCAATATAGCCTATCTGCCAAAAAATTTCTTAGTAAGATGATATTTGAAGCTCATAGTTTTAAAACATATAATGCAATGCAATACGATGACGACTGACAGATGAACAGCGTCAAATGGTGTTTCAGAGCAACAGCTTATTGGAAGTAGTTTTGAACTGTTGCAATGTATTTTTATTGATATCTCATATATCTGCACAGGGAAACACAAGATATTCCCAGACGAACTCTGAGGCCCGAGACTCTCTTAAAGACGGAGCTGATGTGAAATGAACACCAGATCAGGTTTGTGATTTCCCATTATCTCAGTCCTTCCAGGGAATCTCAGTCGCACTCGCACACAATCGATGGGCTTTAACGGCGCAGTAACCATGAGGCTAACAGCCTGTGACACTCAGAGGAGGAGAAAAACTTGGGCTAAATATTGACTATAAAACTTGGATTCATATTCAGAGCAGATTTTGTTTCTGTTGTGGAGGGCGATAGTTTTGCCAGTTTAAAACGGCTGCGTTTGACCTGATTGTTCCTTGGCAGGATCCTCGTGAAACTTGAGAGATCTTTCTAAAGCTTCCCTGTAATCATTATGAGGATTGACTGAAAGTGAATATCGGTGCGGGCGATCGCGGTGTGTTTCAGGGGCAGTCGAGGCTTATTCTGATGTTTATTTGTGTTGCTGCCATTTCAGCTGAAGCCTATTCATGAGATCCACTGATGTGTCCTCAGAGACAACCGGAAGTGTGTGTGTGTGTGTGTGTGTACGTACGAGAGAAAGAGTGTGTGTGTGTGTGTGTGTTTAAGAGAGAGAGAGAGAGAGAGAGAGAGAGAGAGAGAGAGAGAGAGAGGAGAGAGAGAGAGAGAGAGAGAGGAGGAGAGAGGGTGTGATGTGAAGAGAGATAGAAGAGAGAGAGAGGTGAGTGTGAGTGGTGGTGTGTGTGTGTGTGTGTGTAGTGTGTGTGTGTGTGTGTGGTGTAAGAGAGAGAGGAGTGTGTGTGTGGAGTGTAGGTGTTTGTGTGTGTGTGTGTGTGTGTGTGTGAGAGAGGTGAGAGAGAGAGAGTGTGTTGTGGAGGAGAGTGTTTGTGGTGTGTGTGTGTGTGTGTGTGAGAGAGGAGTGAGAGAGAGAGAAAGAGTGTTTGTGAGGTGTGTGTGTGTGTGTGTGTGTGGTGTGGTGGTGGGGGATGAGATGGTGGTGTTTGTGGTGTGTGTGTGTGAGGTGGTGTGAGTGGGTGTGTGAGTGTGTGTGTGTGTGTGTGTGTAGAGAGAGAGTGGTGAGTGTGAGAGAGAGAGAGAGTGTGTGTGTGTGTGTGTGTAGGGGTGTGTGTGTGTGTGTGTAGGGGTGTGTGTGTGTGTGTGTGTGTGTGTGTGTGTGTGTGTGTGTGTGTGTGTGTGTGTGTGTGTGTTATTATATTATGATTATTTTTATTATATGACTTTTATATTTTCTCTATAGGTTCAATCAAAAGCTTTTCAGGTTTTAACCTCGATTATTGACTCAATGAAAAGTAATTGAACACAATGGCAATAAAGAACCAAGTTCCACCTTTAAAAATGTAACTTTAATATTTCATCTAGAATTACAGACATGAAAATATTCCGTCGAGTCGTGGATCTGCGTCCCAGTAAATGAGCTTCTCCGTCTACAGGCACAGCTCTCCTAAGGTCTTCCTATCAGGATTCAGCCGGTGTTCCCGGTGACCCAACCTCCATCCCTGCCGGACACTGACAGCACCTCAGCACTCCATAAAGCCTCTTCTCTACACTTTCTCAGGTCTTTGGGGTCATTAACTTTTCAGCAAACTGCTTGTTTGAGAGCGCTGAAGTGTCATTCTGAACATGTCCGGCAGTGTCAGGCTGAACGAAGAGCAAACAACTACATTTGCGTTTGTTAACTAGTCGTCTGGAAGTTCAGGAGTCTTTTGGTTGTTGTGTAAATGAAATGCATCATTAGAGATACTGTCATTTTAAAGTCCCCCTGTGGTGAAAATCCAGCTTTTAATGTTGTTTATGTGTCTATGTGGTGTTTTTAATATGCTTTAACACAAATCGTGTGTAAATTCATAAGTGGACAGCATTGCTGAGTTTTTTCTGCTTAAAACTGCAGTGAACCAAAGACAGTCTCAAAAACACTGAAATCGCTGGTGTTTCTGACGTCACAAACTACAGTAACCAATCAGATCAACGTGTGATCGTCAACCAGTGGATCTCTGAGTGAGTGAGTGAGTGGAGGCGGGGCTCATTTGCATATTCATAGAACCGCGCATACTAAATGAGGCAAGGGTGTCGAGTTACACGAAGACATTTTTTTCCAAATAATTTTGTTTAATATGTCATTTTGGTAATCAAAGATGAGTTTTAAGGGATAACATGATTGATACAGGGGGACTTTAAAAATGTTCAGGCTGAATTGCATTGTGATTTTTAGCATGCAAAATGTCTTTATGTATTACTGAAAACTTGAAGCTTTAAAGTTTGTATACTTTTAATTAATCTAAGAAGTCGCACTGTGAAGTATCACGCAAGTTCATCAACTCTCAAACGCAACTTCTTTGCATTAGCCTGGACTCTTTAACTCTGGAATATTTTTACACAACAATTGTGGGCTTAAAACTGAGAAGTTTTTCCTTTGAGTTTTCCACGTACAGACGTACGTCCACATTCACACGGATCCGCGGAAAATAATAAAAACCCTTGTATTCTGCTGCCAGGCCAGTAGATGGCGATGAAACACTACACACTGAACACGTAATACGCATGTGCAGGACGTCAGAAAACGATTATTTCTAAAAACTCCGGCCAAAGTGGAAATTTCTGATAACGCCGATTATGTGTTGGTGTGTCAACCGGGAGAAACAGGGTTTAAGGTTCTCAAACGTCACATTATGCGCCAGAAAATGCTTAACGTCACGTGAGCCCCCAGTTTGGGGTGGGGTATTCGTTTCTCTAAATACCCGGCTATGTGTAAATGTGGCCTTTGAAACCCGTTTTTTAAAGTTTGCAGTTTCAGGCACCCAAAACGCTGTTTTTGTGTAAACTAACGACCAAAATGCATGAATAAAAAAAAAAAAAATAGTTTTTAGTTGAAAACAGTGTAAAAATCCCCTTAGTTGCACACAAATGAATGGAGGTCAATGGAGTGAAAAGTGACTGTGCATTTAGTGATGGAGGTTTAACACAAACCCTCAGAAACACACTTTATCACACAAGGTCTGTATTTAATGCAGTTTGGTTTGAGATGTGGTGGGGAGCATATACAGTATAAGAAATGGACAGAGCCGTCTCATTGGAACTCAGTTGAGACAGTTAAAGCCCATTTTTAGTGATTTTTGAGCACTTCCGTTCCTGACGCGCAGACTCAAACCGACTCAAACTAAGCTTGATGACGTGAGCAGCCCGTCTGACAGACGAAAATCTTCTAGTAGCTGTGCGTGAAAACTGCCAACGTTAATCTTGCAGAGACGGGGAACTTGAGCAAAGAGTTCTTTGGCGTGAGTGAGCAGGAGTATTTTGTCCCGTTGCTTTAATGGACTCATTATCTATGGGCTTCTCCCTTGACGGGACGTCCCCCCGATTGCCTGCGAGCTTCTCCTCCTGTCTGTACGGTCATTTCTGTTCAGCGCGACAGAGAGTCGAGTGGTTATGACACAACCGTTAGCCTATTTTTACAAAAACTGTTTCTACGGGGCCATAATGTAACATAGAAGGTAATGGAGCCCTTTATACATTGTCGTGTTTCTTTAGAAATAAATAATGGACAAATGGAGTCTTTAAACGCCTCAGATGTAAAGTTATTCGCCGTCAGAGTGACGCCAAAATGAATGGGAGTCAATGGGAATGCTAACGCAAGTGAAGTTCTGCTACAAGATGGCGGCACCCGGCCGACTTCGACTTCCGGTCGATGGATTACCCCCTTGCTGGGGACAGAGACGCATTCGGAAGTGCATTTTCAAATTAAGTGCTGGGTACAAACGTGTCAAACTGTGCCGCCTCTCTGCTCAACCCGTAAATAAATTTGCATCGATCTGCACATTTTTGAGACATCACAGTTCTTAAATAGTTCTTAGTCTAGTGACAGATCTTTTACCAAGCGTGTCAGGTTACGCTTCTAATCCGCACTCGTACAGTTTTTTTTTCTCTCATCAAAACTGAATATGTTTATCAGTGGTGTCAGTCTATATCAAGCAGGGACACGTTTGTGTGCATTTTATTTTGTGATTTCACCGGAATGAATAGAGAGTCTCCGCAAAGGCGATAGATTGAAGAGCGCGCGAGTGAAGACTGCGCGCGCGCCGCAAGAGAGACACTGAATCCATGACACTGATAGCAGCGACACGAGCGCTCAGCTGGAGTTCAAAAACAACACATTTTAGTCATGTGATTGACGTGTGAGTGAAATGCTTAGGCTCTTAAAGGGATACTCCACTTTTTTTGGAAATAGGCTCATTTTACAACTCCCCCAGAGTTAAACAGTTGAGTTTTACCATTTTCAAATCCATTCAGCCGATTTTCTGATATTTAGAAGAATATCAGTAACCAGACAGTTTCTGGTCTCATTGACTCCAATAGTATATTTCTTTCCTACTATGGAAGTCAATGAGACCAGAAACTGTCTGCTTACTGATATACTGATATAACTCTGGGGGAGGTGTAAAATGAGCCTATTTCCAAAAAAAGTGGAGTATCCCTTTAAAGCTGCAGTCCGTAGCAATTTCCCTTTTTGTCGCCATCTCTGTTCGAAATCTGTAATTGCAGTGATTCGCGGAATTATCATCTTTACGTGGGTTGTAAATCGGCATGAAACAGCGCGGATGAACACAGTGTTTTGAGGCGAGTGCTGCTGTCAATCACAGCGCTGTGTGGATACTGTCATTCAGAATCACAGATTCACTTTTTGAAAGCTTGACCAACATACGAATTTTCACCGGAAAATGTCTTCTGAACAAGTAAGTAACATCCATTTTTGTTCTGATCAACTAAGGGGAAAAAGCATTCGACATGACAAGCGATCGTTAGATTTATTCAGCGCGATTTAAGCAACCGTGCAAATCATAGCCTACTTAAATCTGTTCTCAAATTGTTCATGTTAACATCAGCATTGCGTGACTAACGTTATTTAATGTGTTTTATGATTACCTGTGTAGTTCAGAATTCATATTCTCCATAATAGCTAAACGAGAAAGGCACAACAAAGGAAACTCCATAACTGTGTGGATTAAGAAAACGTAGCTACTGTTACACGATTGAACTATTGAAATGTCTTACTTGTTCAGCAGAAAAAAGCGTCTCTTCTTCCGTTTCGAACCCCTTCAAAACACAGAGTTCACGCACCTTTCAAAAGCCCCACCGATGTGTATCCTTGTGTTCGCATGAGACGGTTTCTTTCTCTTTCCACCTTAAATCCGAAGTAGCTACGAAGTCTTTTGGGTTTTATAACTGGTTAATCTCCAGTTGACACTGATGATTGTTGTTTGGATCTTTCTGGATCGGATCCGCCATGAGTTTAATCATGTAAAGTGCTGCGAGAAAAGCCCATCTCTACATCTCCTCACGCGCAGTATAGCCGGCTAGCCCAAACTCCTTCTTTATGTGTACGGATGTGACGTAATGACGCAAAGACATGCTCGAATTTCCCGCGAAAACCCACCACTACCACTGGAATTAAAATCATTATTACAAGCTAACCGTTTTGAATCTAGCTACGGCAAGCAGATAGTTTTGAACACTGGCTGAAGATGTTTTTTTTTAATAATTATTTGATTATTTTAACTTAAAAATGTTACGGACAGCAGCTTTAACAGCAGGATTAGGACACGATATCGAGCCTCTTCTGTAAGATTTCAGCTGAACTCTCCACTTGACTGTGTCAGATATGCTGTGTGTGAATGTGTGTGTGTTTCGCTCACTGACGAGACGTTGTAATCATTCACACACCTGGATTTTCCTGCCACACCAGCTCCAGGATCTGCAGTGAGATCATGAGTGGAGCACGGGATCGTCTGCGTTCCTCTGATGCACGTTTGAACACATGCTGTGCCACACAGATTTATTTGCTAGCGTGTTCTGACTACGTTTACAGTGTTTCCGTCGTAGCGTTAAATGTTTTGCAGTTTCTGATTAGCGGCTGCGTTCACACACATCTGCAGGAGTCTGATTAATATGTCTCTTTTTACATTTACAACCTTATTTCAATAGCAGATGTGACGGGAGTTCATTAAACATAATATTATAAATAAAATCAAGCTTTTATTTCAGGGAATTTACATGTGCAACTGGAGGATGAACTTGATTTGTGAGTGACGCTTGAACATGTAAAGCTCATTGCAATTGTTGTGGGTGGTTGTTAGGGTGTTGCTATGCATTTACTATGACTTTGCATGTGGTTGTTAGGGTATTGCCGTGCAGTTGCTAGGATGTTGTAGTTGGATGTTGGGGTGTTGCTGTGCAGTTGCTAGGATGTTGGGGGTGGTTGTTAGGGTGTTGCTATGCAGCTGCTAGGAAGTTGTGGGCAGTTGCTATGGAATTCCTGGAATGTTTTGAGTGGTTGCTAGGGTGTTGCTATGCATTCACTAGAGTGGATAGATAGGGCGCTGGTCAGTTATTAGGATGTAGCTATTCAGTCACCAGGGTGTTTAGGGTTGTTAGGGTGTTGCTATGCACTC
>CM070836.1:37498444-37508444 GCA_036326025.1 Chrosomus eos | reverse complement strand
GCTCTGGCAATTTCACGTTGAATGACACGATGAGTTTCGGAGACTCTTCTGTCACATATACGCCTTATTCACAGCGGCGCCATCTTTGCTGTTTAACGGGAATGAAAGCGAGGCTGTGAGTGACAGACATGCATCTCCTCAATGGGCTGTACTGTTATTTAACATGTTTTTGGATTGTTCTGCTCATGAAACACTGGAAAAATATCTTTCCAAGAAATTTCAGTCGTCAAAAAACTCCCGACAATATAAGCTGTAAGTAATCTAGGAGCTTTATACAGCGGATGCCATTGGAAACTAGACTAGCTCACAGTAAAAGCCTCGAGCTTCAGTGTTAAAGAGATCAGAGAGCATCAGACTGACACACACACACATATTAGCTTAATGAAACATCAAGCTACTGATGTTTACCTGTGTGTTTAATGTCTATCAATGTTGAAAACCGCTGCAGAAACTGTGATACATTTTATTTTCCGCATTCTTTGATGAATATAATGTTCAAAAGATCAGCGTTTATTTGATATAGAACCTTTGAATGTCAATGTAACACAGAAATGTTTGTTTACCTGCTGCATTCAACCATATACAGAATAATCACTGACAATTATGTCATTCATACAGTGTTGTGTTGTGAGGAATGCATATTGCTCTTGAATCATTAGCGAATCCTTCAAAGTGAAGTTAAGATGCGTGACTGAACATTGAACGAATCTCTTGTGAAATCCCAGTTTGTTTCTCTCTCCTCGTGGTCAAATATCTCCTGGAACCGGAAGTGATTGATAACATCTGTCGACTCTGTCAAATACTGTTACACGCTAGTTCAAGTTTACGGCTGAAATAACGGGTGAACTTCAGGTTTGAGTTCCTGTGATATTTTTGGCGCAACATGAGGACTTGAGATGAAATTTGATGATTCGCGCGGCTTAAAAACAGACTCACTTTTAGTTTCTTTCAGTCTCTGGGCAACATTTGATCAGTTCAGGGCTTTTATATGACAAATCCAAATGAAGGTCGTTTATAATGTGGTTTGTGAATGATAAATGTCACCTTTGTCGCCATTGGCTTTTGACTTGCTTAGTAATTTAACTATACTATTACAACATTATTTTCCTGTTATCTCTGTAAAGCTGCTTTGAAACAATCTGTATTGTAAAAAGCGCTATATAAATAAAGGTGACTTGACTTGACTTAAAACCACCAGTTTCCCTTTTTTTGCGTAATTAGGTGTTCAAGCACTTTAGTGCTGAAAACCTATTGTAATTGTAAGGATTTTTTGAAAAAAAAAAAAAAAAAATCCCCCTAAAACGCATCGTGCAGCCCAAACCTAAGGCCTAGTAGAGACTTGAAACTCGGCCAGATGGTAGACCTCAACTTGGGGACAACCTATCAGAGTATGACCCCGTTTGGCCCATAGGTGGCACTACAGCAACCAAAAGTACTAAATTGCAAACGTAATAACACCTAGACCGTTTGACTTAGATGTTTTCAATGTCTTTACACCACTGTGATCCTTGGCTCAAGACGGACAAGATGTATATCTCCAATTTCTATTTAGGCAAGAAACATTTTCTGCTATGTTGAATTTTGTCCAAAACCTACTTTTGCGAACTAGTCCCTGCTTTTTCGCCCGATCGGAACCAAACCAGTCTAGGCCTATTCTCTGGACTCTCTAGAATAATTATCGAAAAAAGTAGAAATTTTGCATTTGGTTGGCTGTGAAAAGGGGCGTGGCAAAATACGGTCAAAAGCCTATAAATCCTAAAGGAAAAGTCAGAACTTCACAAAAATTGATGAGCATATGTGTCATAACATGCTAAAGAAGCATGCAAAGTTTTATGGAGATTGGACCATAGGTGGCGCTATAACTGTTAAAAAGCTTTAAAACCATAAATATGGTAAATTGCCTATAGCTGTAAATGGTCTTTTCCATCTATTATGTCAGTGGTTAAATGTATGCTAAATAAAACTTAAAGTCTTTTGATGCTTTTGTCCTTAAAGGCCTTAACTGCTTGAACAGCTTTAATTCCAAATATATTTGTACATTGCATTTTACTTTACTGATCTCATGCAATTTTTGTCTTATTTCAAGTACAAATATCAGAAAATTCTTAAATCAAGATGCATTTACAAAAAAATCTAAAATACTGAAATAAAAAATCTAAATTAAGTGCATTTTGCTTAAAACAAGTACAATTATCTGCCATGGGCCAAGAAAAATAATCTTAATGCAAACGTAAAATATCTTATGTCAGTGCATCTTGATTTAAGATTTTTTTTTTAGATTTTGACTGGAAACAAGTCAAAAATACCAAGCAAGAATAGCCTTTTTTGCAGTGTAGAAAGGGGACGTTAGGCATGTGATCCATAACTACTCAACACAGACCTAGTGAATCAAATAGCTTCTGCTAGTGCTATTGTGAAATGTGTGTATTGCCATTCGTTTGCATCCCTTAAACAGTGCTCTCAGTATCTGAAAAACGCTTTTCTCTGCATTTCTCCTCTTCTCTAGTTTGCTTCTAGATCTAGTTGTCTAATAAACCTGGAATTAAATATATTGTTGCTCTTCGATGAATTGCTTTTGTAAGTCTCTTTGTATAAAAGCATCTCTTAAATGCATAGATGCATAATATTTAGGCTTGTTTCATAAGTGGTGCATATTTAATTAAATGTCCGTATCAAGTATTATCAATAGTTTAAATCATTTTAATTTAAATTTTACTGTATGTTTTAGGAACTTTGTCATATATATATAATTTTTACAAATAATTTTTTACAAATATATGTCTATATATCTTTAGTTTATTTAAAGTTTAATTGTCATATATATATATACTTTTTTTTTTTTTTTACAAATATATTTCTATAAAGCTACTTAGTTTAAGTTTTAGTAATTTTAGTACTTCAACTAATTTATTTCAGTTAGCTGCCAAGGCAACATTTAGAATTTTAATACTTTTATTTTTAGTTTCCCATTCTTGATAACCATTTGTTAGTTTATGACTATAAATACTTTGGTAACCGAGAAGGATTATGTTGTGTTTAGCTGTAGTTCAGTCAAGCTCAGTCTGATGTTGCGTTGCGTTCCTGAAACTCAAGGTTGTTGGTCTTTCAGACTTCGACACATGTCATTTAAATTCAATGTAAATGCATATTTTGAACTCTTTTGAAACGCCAGCATTGATTCCAATCGATGTCCTTGAGGCAAAAATAATAACACAAGGCAATAATCATTTTGAGCATGCACAGACCGAACTCTATTCTTCCTCCAAATGAATACCTGTCCTTGCAGCCTTTAGCGCTTCGATCAATGGCATCAGTCCAGTGGCCTTGCCTTCGACAGAGACCAAACGCTTCCGTGGAGAGGAGGTCAATGAAGCATTCTGCCTCTATAAGTGCAGTGATGTATTCTTCTGCCGGGCTAATTGAGAACGAGAGAGACACAGAGTAACCAGAACCTGTCTCTCGTCCCTCATCTGGAGTGTGAAGCGCCCAATAAAAGCTATAAAAGTGCCAGGCTTAATTGCAAGTGATAGGAAACCCTGGACAGTCTGTGCTTCGATCTCAGAGCTCACGCTGGAATACAATCCTGCACCTCGTCAACCGTACCATTCAGAGAGACACGTTTCAGATGCATGTACTCTGTTCACTATGCATATGTGTGAACGAAGATTGTTTCCAGCACAGAATACAACTTTTAAAAAGATAATTGTGACTTTAATTCTTAGAATTGTGTGATGTAAAGTCAGAATTGGGAGATATAAAATCAGACTTGCATGATATTAAGTCGCAATTGCGAAAATAAACTCTCAATTTTGACTTTTTTTATATCTCATATTTTTCACTTTATTTCTCACTTTATATCACACAATTGTGACTTTATAACACAATTGTGACTTTATATCACGCAATTATCACTTTATATCACGCAATTATCACTTTATAGCACGCAATTATCACTTTATATCACACAATTGTGACTTTATATCACGCAATTATCACTTTATATCACACAATGATCACTTTATAACACAATTGTGACTTTATAACACAATGATCACTTTATATCACACAATGATCACTTTATATCACACAATGATCACTTTATAACACAATTGTGACTTTAATCACACAATTATCACTTTATAACACAATTATCACTTTATATCACACAATATCACTTTATTCACACTTGTGCTTTATATCACACAATGATCACTTTATAACACAATTGTGACTTTATATCACACAATTATCACTTTATAACACAATTATCACTTTATATCACACAATTATCACTTTATACACACTTGTGACTTTATATCACACAATGATCACTTTATAACAATATCACTTATTCACACAATTACACTTAAACACACTTGTGACTTTATATCACACAATGATCATTATAACACATTGTGACTTTATATCACACAATTATCACTTTATAACAATTATTACTTTATATCCCACAATTATCACTTTATATCACACAATGATCACTTTATAACACAATTGTGACTTTATATCACACAATTATCACTTTATATCACACAATTATCACTTATCACACAATTATCACTTTATAACACACTTGTGACTTTATATCACACAATGATCACTTTATAACAAATTGTGACTTTATATCACACAATGATCACTTTATAACACAATTGTGACTTTATATCACACAATTATCACTTTATATCACACAATTATCACTTTATAACACAATTGTGACTTTATATCACACAATTATCACTTTATATCACACAATGATCACTTTATAACACAATTGTGACTTTATATCACACAATTATCACTTTATAACACAATTATTACTTTATACCACAATTACACTTTATATCACACAATTATCACTATATCACACAATGATCACTTTATATCACACAATTGTGACTTTATATCACACAATTATCACTTAACACAATTATCACTTTATATCACACAATGATCACTTTATATCACACAATTATCACTTTATATCACACAATGATCACTTTATATCACACAATGATCACTTTATATCACACAATTATCACTTTATAACACACAATGATCACTTTATAACACAATTGTGACTTATATCACACAATTAACTTTATATCACAATTATCACTTTATAACACAATTGTGACTTATATCACACAATTATCACTTTATATCACAATTGTGACTTTATATCACACAATTTTCACTCTATAACACGCAATTGTGAGAAAAAAAGTCTCAATTATCTTTATCATTTTTTATTCTTTGGCGGAAACACGCTTCAATACTTTGAAACAGTGATGTCGTGTAAAGCGATATACAATGATCTCTCATGCAAAATGAAAAACTATCAAATATTATCTATATTACAGTTTTTCTTCCTGTGATATTTTTCATCTCTATATTGTATATCAGTGTATGAAGTCTTTGTTGTCCTGCATCCTCTCTCCTCATGTCATCTTCACACAATCCTTCTGTTCCTCCACATCTTCTCTAACACACAGAGAACAGAAGGATGAGGACGGAGGACAGTGAGGCCAGAAGAACCGGGACACTTTGACACCAGAGAACATTAAACTCTCTCTCATCTGCTTTACTGTCCTGTTGCTGTCAGGTCGTGTCGGTTTGCAGGATAATCCCGGGACGTTTCTGCTGCTGTGTCATGTGATCTGTCCCTGTTAGTGTCTGAGCCGACAGGAACACGTCTGAGGATCTGAGGATCTGTGGCTTTTCTCTTCTGTTTCTCTGAGACTCTCTCTCTGTGTGTTGTAGTTTTAGGACGAGCTGTTTTGGATGTCAGAGGATCAGGTTTTCTTCTCGCTGTTTTCTATGTTATGCGTTTTATTATGTTGTCATTTCTTGTTCTCCCATTCTGGACTTTTTGCTAAACATCTCATTTTCTGAGTCGCAGAAGAAAGTAAGTGATATAGGGTTGAGCAAATGATGACAGAATTGTGAGTAGTGAACTATTCATTTATGTGTATATATATTCACTCTCTAGATGGAGTGGATGGATGGATGGAATGATGGATAGATGGAAGGATGGGTGGATGGATGGATAATGGATGGGTGAATGGATGAAATGATGGATGGATGGATGGATGATGGATGGTTGGATGGGTGGATGGATGGGTGGATGGATGATGGATGGATGGATGGATGGATGATGGATGGATGGATGGATGATGGATGGTTGGATGGGTGGATGGATGGGTGGATGGATGGAAGGATAGATGAAATGATGGATGGATAATGGATGGGTGGATGGATGGATGGATGAATGAATGGATAGATTGGATGATGGATGGATGGATGGATGGATGAATGAATTAATGGATGGATGATGGATGGATGAAAGGATGGATGGATGGATGGATGGATGGATGATGGATGGGTGGATGGATGGATGGATGAAATGATGGATGGATGGATGGATGGATGAAATGATGGATGGGTGGATGATGGATGGATGGATGGATGGATGGAGGATGGGTGGATGGATGGATGGATGGATGAATGAATGGATGGATGGATGAAAGGATGGATGGATGGATGATGGATGGATGGGTGGATGGATGGATGAAATGATGGATGGATGGATGATGGATGGATGGGTGGATGGATGGATGGATGGATGGATGGATGAATGGATGGATCGATGAAAGGATGGATGGATGGATGGATGGATGGATGATGGATGGATGGGTGGATGGATGAAATGATGGATGAAATGATGGATGGATGGATGGATGATGGATGGGTGGATCGGTGGATGGATGGAAGGATAGATGAAATGATGGATGGGTGGATGATGGATGGATGGATGGATGGATGGAGGATGGATGGATGGCTGGATGGATGAAATGATGGATGGATGGATGGATGAATGAATGGATGATGGATGGATGGAGGATGGATGCAATGATGGATGGATGGATGGAAGGATGGATGAAATGATGGATGGATGAAATGATGGATGGATGGATGGATGATGGATGGATGGATGGGTGGATGGATGGATGGATGGATGATGGATGGATGGATGGATGGATGGATGGATGGATGGATGGATGGATGGATGGAAGGATGGATGAAATGATGGATGGATGAAATGATGGATGGATGGATGATGGATGGATGGATGGGTGGATGGATGGATGGATGGATGGATGGAAGGATGGATGAAATGATGGATGGGTGGATGGATGGAGGATGGATGGATGGTTGGATGGATGGAGGATGGATGATGGATGGATGGATGGGTGGGTGGATGTATGGAAGGATAGATTAAATGATGGATGGATGGATGGATAGATGATGGATGGATGGATGGATGATGGATGAAATGATGGATGGATGGATAGATGATGGATGGATGGATGATGGATGAAATGATGGATGGATGGATGGATAGATAGATGATGGATGGATGGATGGATGGATGGATGAATGATGGATGGATGAATGATGGATGGATAGATGTATTAAATTTGTAAAATAAAATTGTTTTTATGCAACCTGATCTGTTAACAGAGGAAACTGTCTAAGTTATGCATTTCAGAAATACATATACAAAATCACAGTTAGCCAAAAATGTATTAATTTAAACAATGTATTAAAGGCCGAAACAATGAGCTCACTAAAGCAACTTATTCTACTAATCCGAACCCTAAACCTAACAGTCTTATACTCTAATGAGAGTTAGTTGACATGTTGTTGTGAAGTTACTAATAGTCGAGTGTGTAAAGAAGTGGACCATCAACATAAAGTGTAACTTATAAGAGTGTGTGTGTGTCCCGCCGGATCAGAGGAACAACAGCTCCTGCAGATCTTCAGCTGTAATCGGCAGAATCCTCCGTGACTTCATTAATTGGAACAGAAAGCTTAAGTAATGAAACTCTCCGACTCCAGAATCCCCTGGGACTCACCTTACACACAGAAACTAGGGCTTTCTCCAGGAATCAGTGCAGTGACCTCCTTTATTCACTGGATTGTGGGATTTTGGGAACATGTGATGTTTGTTTCAGAGCTTATTGCTGTTTTAATTCAATTGAGACCTTATTTTTAACATAAGAACGCGGTCATTTGTGACTTGAATATGCGAGGCTTCTGGTGTCATCCACTTTCAGTTATTTTTAGCTGCTCGAAACAGCTTGTTATGCTGCTTTACATTGCAAACTGGTTTTATTATTTTAAAGTGTTGTTGTAAGTACAAACACACTGGTTTAGCGCAAATATTTACCATTTACTGCACTTTGTTAACAGGGAACAGGGAATGTTCTCAGAGCGTTAGAAAAAATGCTTGGTTGTTTCAACCCAACTTGGGGTCAAATATGGACAAACCCAGCCGTTGGGTAAGATTTTAACATTACATCTTTAACCCAAAGTTTGGGTTTGTCCATATTTGACCCAAAGTTGGGTTAAAACTGAGTGTATGAACTAAAGTTCTTCCAGAAACGTTAATAGAATGTTTATGTAAAGTTATCTGGTCTTTAAAAACATTAGCACAATTTTTTATTTATTTATACAAAATTCACAGAATACCATTGAAACTTTTTACCAGAAAATTTCAGTTGGATGTTTGTCTGACGGTTTTTGAATGCAACTGTTTGTTTCGGAATGTTCAGAGAACATTCAAAAGTAACATTCCCATAATGTTTCTAAAATGGAATGTTCGCTTAACATTCGCAACATTTTAAAAACTGGACGTTCAGAGGACATTCAGAAGTAAAGTTTTCATAACTTAAATGAAACGTAAGGAAAACATTCTTAGAGCACACTCTAAATAATGCTGGGTTGTTTTAACCCAACTTTGGGTCAAATAGGGAAAACCCAAACGTTGGGTTGAAAATTTAATCAAAAAATGTAACACAATTGTGACTTTATATCACGCAATTATCACTTTATAACATGCAATTCTGACTTTATAATGGCTGGGTTTGTCCATATTTCACCCAAAGTTGGGTTAAAACAACCCAGCATTTTTTAGAGTGCATATTTTGGTTAATGATTCTCGCACATTCACTGAAAATAGCTTCTGTGTTACAAAATAAGATATTCGATATAACAATGACTTTATATCACGCAATTCTGACTTTAAATCACAAAATTATCACTTTATAACATAATTGTGACTTTATATCACGCAATTCTGACTTTATATCACACATTTATCACTTTATATCACGCAATTATCACTTTATAACACAAAAATTGTGACTTTATATCATGCAATTCTCACTTTATAACACAAAAATTGCGACTTTATATCACGCAATTATCACTTTATATCACTTAATTCTGACTTTATAACGGCTGGGTTTGTCCATATTTGACCCAAAGTTGGGTTAAAACATCCCAGCATTTTTTACAGTGCATATTTTTGTCAATGATTCTCGCACATTCACAGAAAATAGCTTCTGTGTTACAAAATAAGATATTCGATATTTTACAGTGCAGATGAAGTCAAAGCTGCAGCCCATCATTGTCCTGAAGAGGAGTGTGTTTAACAGCGTTAGTCAATGATCTTTTACCTCAGCACACCTTCACTGCTGCAAAATCTATACGCTCACGCATTAAATGTCATACGGACAATTTACAGGCATGCTTTTATTTCAATTGAAAATGAAAATACATCAAGTGTCGCCGCCGTCTGCGAGCCGTTTGAGTTTTTAATCAGGTGTACACCATTTGAAAATTGTTTACTGTAGTAAGTAGTCATCTCACGGCGCGGGACATTTACGCCTTATATGACACAAAATCAATACGCTCTAAATAAACTTCAGCCACGAGGGAACACACAGATATTTCTTTCCTTGTTGTTCATGGCTCTATAAATAATTATTGGGATTCATAAAACTGCTCTTTGACAAGCCATAACGTCCAGGTGGCTCCAATCCCAACTTTTAATATCAAATATTATCTAGAGTTTATAGTTTGTCGATTTGCTTGTAAATTCAAATTCTTCTTTTCTTTCATTTTTTAATGCGTA
>CM070836.1:37475944-37493444 GCA_036326025.1 Chrosomus eos | reverse complement strand
CTATGGGCATGCACAAACATGTGCTTAAAACAACCCAACGTTCGTTTTCAAAACTGTGACACTCACCGAGTGGTTAGTGGTGTTCGTTGATGATTAAAAACAAATATATCGGCGCAATGTATGATTTCAATCCGTGTTATTTGCTATAGTGGAACTATTTTTTCAGATACCTCACAACCGCGTATAAACTTCCGCTGGATATTTGAGTCTGAAGCGTTAGCACACTCCCGACCACTTGATGGCGACAACCACTTTGCCGCAGTTTCTCTGCTCACGCTAGCCTTCTGAGAGACGGAGAACCGAGCGAAAAGACTACAACCAAATGTAAACAGACCCGTTTCCGTTTCCGGTAGCGCCGTAATAACAACGAGCACTGAGTCCTTCAACAGACATCAATGCAATTTTAAAAAATGGTAAATAAAACATGACAGAAACTGTATTTCGCTACGCTACATGTTTTGGATCATCAACGAACACCACTAACCACTCGGTGAGTGTCACAGTTTTGAAAACGAACGTTGGGTTGTTTTAAGCACATGTTTGTGCATGCCCATAGACAGCCACTCTGAAGCGCTCAGAGGCGATTCTAAAAGAGTCAAAAAGTCGAGACAGGACCCATCGTCAACATTTCTGTGTCCACCACTCTAGCTCATCCAAAACACACTAGAAAATAGACTCAAAGTGCTAAATACCAGAATTATCCTTTAAGCAACAAATCACTTAATATTGATTTATATCCCCAGGAAAAAATACTCAATATCGTGTGGCATTTTACTTGTCTAGTAAATGCTTCTTGATTTAAGAATTTTTTAGATATTTGGACTGGAAACAAGACAGAAATACTAAATAAGAAAAGCAGTTTTGCAGTGGACAGCATTACTGTGAGCCACGAGGTTCTTAATCGATGGTATTGCTTCTGTTGAAGCTGTCAACCTGCATTATTTTAATTTAGTTTTAAAATAATCCTGTTTAACAATGGAATTCGTGATGAAAAACTACATTACCCATGATGCTCTACAGAAATCTCCACCAATCAGAGAGAGCAACATAAGTATTTGTATATGAATATTTTTTATTTTATTTTTCTCCATCATTTTTGATTGTGTCTTTTGTACTTTGATTTTCAAATACTTTTTTGCTTCAAATCAAAGTTAGTGTTATGATACACCTCGTATCTGATTGGTTTGATTCATGGCTTATGATACTTTAATATACACTTTTTTTGAAATCCCTATTGGAGAAATGAATGTAAAAAAATACTTCTGGAACCAACGCCGCTGAAAAAGTGTGTGGGAACCTTTATTTTTAAGTGTTTGTAACTGGTTTAATGCAGATGAAGTGTGTTTGGTGCGGTACAGTCTGTTTGTCCAGTCATATGTACACAAAAAGCAGACATTAGACGCCATAACAAGATTAATAGAGTGTATTTCTGTTGAATGTCCTTCACAGGTGTGTGTGTGTGTGTGTGTGTGTGTGTGTGTGTGTGTGTGTGTGTGTGTGTGTGTGTGTGTGTGTGTGTTTACAGCGCGGCTCATTGACTCATTGGTTTTTAACTAATGGTTTTATAAACAGGATTCCAGCAGTTTGAACATTGGTTGAAATCAGCCACCGAAACATAAACATAAACATAAACTTTAGTGCGGTCATGACAGTCAGCGCACATCTCATATTCTGCCCGAGTCAACATTTCAGCGCTTGTGATGATAATTCATGTGTCTTTGAGCCACTTTATGACACACAACCCTTCAAAAGTTAGTGTTTTTTTAAAGAAATTAATTCTTTCATTCATCAAGGACACATTCAATTGATCAAAAGTGACAGTAAACACATTCAGATTCTATTTCAAATAAACGCTGTTCTTTTGAACGTTCTATTTATTGAGGAATCATAAAAAAAACTGATAATAATCATAAAAGTTTCTTGAGCATCAAATCATCATATTATAGTGATTTCTGAAGGATCATGTGACACTGAAGACTGGAGTAATGATGCTGAAAATTCACAGGAATAAATTACACTTTACTATATATTCACATAGAAAACGGCTGATTTAAATTATAATAATATTTCACTATTTTTACTGTATTTTTGATCAAATAAATGAAGTCTTGGTGAGCAGAAGAGACTCTTTCAAAAACATTTTACAAAATCTTACTGACCCCAAAACTATAGATATGTGCAGTTCAGCCAAAAATTAACTTTCTTTCTTTTAAGGAACATAAAATATATATTTTAAAAAACATTGGGGTCCATCAACATTGATTTTCTTTGCATGGACAAAAAAACAAACAAAAAAATCAAAATATCTTTATAAAGATCTTTCATATTTGGCTGCAGTATCCCTGTAACTCTTGTTTCGAATTATATTCATATTTAAGAAATGATTTGTATGTGAACCCAGTCGGGTGTTTTAAGAGTTTTCTTTGGAGTTTCACACTGTAAGATACAGTGAGTGACACTATAACTAGAGTTTCTCTCAACCTTTGACTGCTATAAAGAAGCGATCACGTCCTGAAAGCTGTACGTATGTTGTTCATTTAGCCGATGTGATATATGAGGATTTTGCCTAAACGTGTGAATCAGTGACATGCTAAAAGGCCATTGATTTTTACTGCCATGATGTCTTCCTGATGGCGCTTGAAAGGCTCTGAGAGTGACACGTTCATAGAAACGTCTGGGATAATTCGATCCAGGTCGCGCTTTAGCAGAAGAAATCACATTCAAATCAAAAGCTGTAATGACTCTACAGCTGTGCACCTGAACACAGCCTTTAAGCTCAATTAGGGGCTTTCAGGAGGGAACGCACACACACACACACACACACACACACACACACACACACACACACACACACACACACACACACACACACACACACACACACACACACACACACACACACACACACACACACACACACACACACACACAGACACAGACACAGACACACACACACACACACACACACACACACACACACACACACACACAGCCACACACACACACACACACACACACACA
The DNA here is from genome assembly GCA_036326025.1 of Chrosomus eos. Taxonomy (NCBI): domain Eukaryota; kingdom Metazoa; phylum Chordata; class Actinopteri; order Cypriniformes; family Leuciscidae; genus Chrosomus; species Chrosomus eos. The sequence continues at coordinate 37,490,423 of CM070836.1, read as the reverse complement.
CACACACACACACACACACACACACACACACACACACACAGTCACATTTGAGCTGTTCGTCCTGAGCTCACACAGACAACCCAGCAATTTACTGTAATCCGTATTGACGGCTCCTCGATGACCTCATCGCGCCGGGATTTTCTCAGAGACGGCCAATCTAAACAACCCATTTAACTTTATGTGTGGGACCAAAGCCACTGCGTCGAACTCCGACATGATGAACGCAGAGCAGATATGAAGCTCAGATGCACTGCAAAAGAACATTTTTGTCTTGTTTTCACTTTACAATAAGGATCCATACATGAACTAACAGGGAAAACACATTTATTAATCTTAGTTCATTCCAACATTTACTACATTATTTAAAATCAAAAGTTGTATTTGTTAATATTATTGGTAACATTTTATTTTACAGTGCCCTTATTACACACGTTACATGTAGTAACTATAGTAGTAACTATAAATTGTGCATAATTACATGCAACTAACCGTAAACCAAACCCTAATGCTAACCCTGCATAGTTATTTATTAATACTCTGTAATGAAGTGTGTAGACCTTAAAATTGTCACGCTTTGATGTGTTTGAGTTCTGTTTTGTATCTTGGTTTCCCCTGTCTTTGTGGTTTTTGGTTTAGTCCTGTTAAGTTTTCCCACTCCTCGTTTGTGTTCAGTTTCATCACCTGTGTTCTGTTAATTATCCAATCATTTCATGTGTATTTTAGCCCTGTGTTTTCTCCCAGTGTTTGTGGATCGTCGTCCATGTGTGGTTGAGTGTTTCTGATTTCCTGGAGTTTTGTTTCCTGTTTAAGTTTGGAAAGTTTTCATTTTGGTATTAAATCATTTATATTGAAGCTTTCGTGTCCTCGTCTTCAGCACCTGCACAAACCCTGACAGAACGATCGACCTTAACAAGAAAAAAGGGATGAACTACGAACTTTGTGTCCCACAAGATGGCCGGTCTCTGGAGGAATATGCGGAGATATATCTCCATCTTCTCCGGGACTTTAATTGGGACGAGGAGTCCCTTACGCACGAATTCTGGAGTGGGATGGACGATACCCTCGCCCAGATACTGTTATTGGGAGATCTCCACCTCCCTTTAGTTAAGTTTATTGCCCGTGCGCTGTGGGTGTGTGGTTCCTCACTCACCGTGGGAGACATCCAGCCCGATCTCCACGGCCAGCCAGAGCAAGAGCCCATCACCTGCACGCCAACGCCTGAGCCCATCACCTGCACGCTCCCACCAGAGCCCATCGTCTGCCCACCAGAGCCTGCACACCGCATCAGCCCTGCCGCCAGATCGGTCCCTGGACTTCCCCGGCTGATATCCGGTATGACTGATCCCCCACTGATATCGGTGCGACTGGCCCAAAAGAAGGCGGCCGAGGCTGGGGTTCAAGTCAGCCACATCCAGCCAGAGCCTGAGCCCGTCGCCTGCCCGCCAGAGCCTGAGCCTGTCACCTGCCCGCCAGAGCCTGATCCCAGCCCCGAGTTTCCTGATATGCTGGTCCCGTCCAGCCCCGAGTTTCCTGATATGCTGGTCCCGTCCAGCCCCGAGTTTCATGATATGCTGGTCCCGTCCAGCCCCGAGTTTCCTGATATGCTGGTCCAATCCAGCACGGAGCCCGTTGACCCAGAGCCAGAGCCCGTTGACCCAGAGCCAGAGCCCGTTGACCCAGCGCCAGAGCCAGAGCCCGTTGACCCAGAGCCAGAGCCCGTTGACCCAGAGCCAGAGCCCGTTGACCCAGAGCCAGAGCCAGAGCCAGAGTCCGTTGACCCAGAGCCAGAGCCAGAGCCAGAGCCCGTTGACCCAGCGCCAGAGCCAGAGCCCATTGACCCAGCGCCAGAGCCAGAGCCCGTTGACCCAGCGCCAGACCCAGAGCCCGTTGACCCAGACCCAGAGCCCGTTGACCCAGAGCCCGTTGACCCAGAACCCGTTGACCCAACGCCCGTTGATGTCAAGTCAGTTCCCGATCATGAGCCTGTCCTCCCCAAGAAAATTTTGGGGGGGCGCCATACGCCTTCGCCGGGGCCGGCCAAAGATCCACGGAGGCCCGAAAAAATAACACCGCCATGGCCACCCGAAGGGTCCTCACCGCCATGGCCACCCGAAGGGTCCTCACCGCCATGGCCACCCGAAGGGTCCTCACCGCCATGGCCACCCGAAGGGTCTGCACCGCCATGGCCACCTGAAGGGTCTGCACCGCCATGGCCACCTGAAGGGTCTGCACCGCCATGGCCACCTGAAGGGTCTTCACCGCCGGGGCCACCTGAAGGGTCTGCACCGCCATGGCCACCTGAAGGGTCTGCACCGCCATGGCCACCTGAAGGGTCTGCACCGCCATGGCCACCTGAAGGGTCTGCACCGCCATGGCCACCTGAAGGGTCTGCACCGCCATGGCCACCTGAAGGGTCTTCACCGCCGGGGCCACCTGAAGAGCCTGCACCGCCTTGGACGCCCGAGGGTCCCACAGCTCCGCCTTGGACGCCCGAGGGTCCCACAGCTCCGCCCTGGACGCCCGAGGGTCCCACAGCTCCGCCCTGGACGCCCGAGGGTCCCACAGCTCCGCCCTGGACGCCCGAGGGTCCCACAGCTCCGCCCTGGACGCCCGAGGGTCCCACAGCTCCGCCCTGGACGCCCGAGGGTCCCACAGCTCCGCCCTGGACGCCCGAGGGTCTCACAGCTCCGCCCTGGACGCCCGAGAGTCTCACAGCACCGTCATGGCCACGCCCACAGCCTGCACCGTCGTGGCCACGCCCACAGCCTGCACCGTCGTGGCCACGCCCACAGCCTGCACCGCCGTGGCCACGCCCACAGCCTGCTCCGCCCTGGAGGCTTCCTGGACCTGCACCATGCCCTCGTCAGCCTCCAGGGCGCCCACCCTCCCACCCCTTTGGATGTTATACGGCGCGAGGACGCGCCTTCGGGGAGGGGGGAGGTACTGTCACGCTTTGATGTGTTTGAGTTCTGTTTTGTATCTTGGTTTCCCCTGTCTTTGTGGTTTTTGGTTTAGTCCTGTTAAGTTTTCCCACTCCTCGTTTGTGTTCAGTTTCATCACCTGTGTTCTGTTAATTATCCAATCATTTCATGTGTATTTTAGCCCTGTGTTTTCTCCCAGTGTTTGTGGATCGTCGTCCATGTGTGGTTGAGTGTTTCTGATTTCCTGGAGTTTTGTTTCCTGTTTAAGTTTGGAAAGTTTTCATTTTGGTATTAAATCATTTATATTGAAGCTTTCGTGTCCTCGTCTTCAGCACCTGCACAAACCCTGACAAAAATAAAGTGTAACAATATTATTTAATGGACAGTGAACAGATGTTTTTATTATAACAGATTAATATATACTGCAACAAGTTAATTGCTTAATGTTAATCTTTAATGCATAAATATCTAAATGTTCTTAAATCAAGATACATTTACATGAGAACACTGGGTTGTTTTAACCCAATTTTGGGTCAAATATGGACAAACCCAGCCATTTTGTCAAATTTTTAAATTACATTTTTAACCCAATGTTTGAGTTTGTCCATATTTGACCCAAAATGTATTAAAACAACCCAGCATTTTTTAGAGTGAAGCAAAATTACATGAAATATAAAGTCTTGTGTATCAAAATGAAGTGAGTTTGTGCTTGAAAACAAAAAAAAGTTTCTGTCATTATATGGTTCAGTGATTTTTAATAAATGTATCATGATTTAAGGATGTTTTGATATTTGTGATGGAAAACAAGACAGATACACTGAGAAAGAATGTCATTTTTGCAGTGTAAAAAATAAACTTAATTGTTTCTCGTTGACCTCTGACCCCAGTAGCACTTTCTTTTTACTTCTTTTTTATTTATTATTATATATTCACTTAATTTATTACATTTTTTTCTCCAGAAGTGAAGACTTAACCCAGCTAACAAAAATATGTTCTAAGAACATTTTGCTGCCGTTCCCATTCATTTATGAAAAAGTTATTTTGGAACTTTCTTTGAACATAAATGTTACGGGAACATTCCATTTCAGAATTCTTCAAACATTATGGAACGTTACATTTGAATGTTCTCTGAACATTCTGAAACAAGTAGTAACATTTAAAAAACGTTACACAACTAAAAAATCCCATGAATCACGTATAAATAATGTTTTTGTGTTAACGTTTTGAGAACATTATTAAAGACCAGATAACTTTTTTATTATCTTTATTATTATAGAATGTTTGTTCATAACTTTGAGCTGTTCACTGGGAATATAAATGCATCTCGCTTTTAAAACGTATAGATGTCCTGTTTATACAGGAAAACAAAGTGTGTGTTTCAGAGTCTCTTTGCTGTGTGGAATATTAACCTATCTCCAACTTCATCACAAGCTCAGACTTTTCTTTGTTGTTTTGCGCCGCTCAAGGCAATTTCAGAGCACTTACGGTATAAACCCACAGCACACACACGCCAATCGTTCACAGTTCTCCCCGAGCGCTGACAAACGCCTGCAGACACACGAGCAACACCAGCTGGGTCACTCTTTATTTCTCTGCTTAATTAATGCTTTTGAAGAGAACTTAAAACAGCGTCGACTTCTTTAGCTTCGACTCTTTTCACATCGCCCTCGAGATGCAACGTTAGAAATCAAGAAATCTGGAAAGCCACCAGTAAAGTGTGATAAATGCAAATGTATTCACTGACATTTGAAAACCAAACGTCAGATTTCGTGTTTTGGTGCCTCGGGTCAGTGTATCCCGCTAATGAAGCGCTTCCTAAGCTTTAACCTTTCTGTGGCGTTTGTGAACCTGCCACTTTAGTGACCTTCACCTCGACAGTTCCTCCTTACACTTCAGGCCTTCATGAAGCTTCGTTCACATGCTGAAACAAATCGAGCAGAATCATTCATAAAAGTGGGCCGTAAGCGCAAGGATACGTGTTCCAGCATTATTAAAATGCATATGTTTAATTTATGATCCAAGAGTATCAAAGGGGATCAGCTGTCTGGGAATAAAGTCCGACATTCCTTTGCCATATGTATTCCCTCATGCGTTTTCCTTCATCCTGGCCGCTGTCTACATCACAAGAGCGCGACGTGTCGGGAAAAATCCCACCTGATCCCAAATGAAGCGGAGAAATCAGAAAGCATTACTCTGAAAAGCACAAAACTGGCTGAGCTTCACAATCCACGACAGTTTCCCGGGGAAAAATACTCTCCTGTTCGGGATTTATTTCAGTGCTTGAAGTTTTTTAGGAAGAATGTTGTGCTGGTCTCACAGTGTGTTGTTTTAAACATTTACTTCTTCACATTTTTAATGTGGGGTTGGGGGGGGGGGGGACTTCTTACACTCTACGCACTTCTTACACTCTATTTGTATATTATGAAATTAGTATATCATAAAATGTAAAAAAAAATATATATATATAAATATATATATATATTTGTTGTTTCAACTTAAAAAGTTAAGTATCTGTGCTGCCTTAAATTTTAAGTTTGTCGACTTGAAATTAGTAGTTGTACTCAGTGACAAGGCACAAACTCTTATTTTTTAAGTTGAAACAACCTTTTTTTTACAGTGTATAAAGTAGGCCTACATATAATAAATGCAGTTTAATATAAATTATATAGATATATAGATATGATGAATGGCTTATAAAAAATATTTGATATCATAGTATCATTTTGGATTTAGTTGTCATTTGTTATTCTTCACGACATAAGTTGTTTTATTTCCACATAAGACATTTTTTTTCCATTTATAATGATATTTTTAAGTGTTTTCAGGATGAATCTTGGGTTCTCCATTGTTTGTACTGTTTTGTTTTTAACAATTTATTTTTTAATTACCATCTAATTATGTCTGATTTCCAAATGAATCATTCTTTTAAATCAGCTTTCTTTTGAATGATTCACTTTAACTTATGATCACTCAAGTGTAAACTGTTTTCAAAAGTGAAAATATAATAAATATATTTTTGAGTAAGTACATAACCAGCCAGCGTAGCTCGATTCAAAACGGTAAACGTAATAATGTTTGTCATTTTTTTTCAGCTGGAACCAGTTCTAGGGAACATTCATTTGTTGGTTTCAATTATAAATGAGACTGCACAGAAATGGAAACTGAACTACAGCCCTCATACACAGGTAGTCACGCAATGCTGATGTTGTTAACATTAACAATTTGAGAACAAAGTATAATTTGCACAGTTTGACGTGATATGATGATAAGCGGTCGTTAGATTTAATCAGCGTGATTTACTGCAATGCTTTTTACTCTTAGTTGGTCAGAACAAAAGTGAATGTTATTGCTTGTTCAGATTACATTTTCCGGTGAAAAAAATATTATGTTGGTCATACTTCCAAAAAGTATAATCTGTGATTGCGAATACCAGTATCCACACCGACGTAAAGTTGATAATTGCGCGAATAACTGCAATTGCAGATTTCTAACAGAGATGGCGCCAAAGAGGAAAAACTACAGACTGCAGCTTTAACCAAATGTGACCCTGGATGACAAAACCAGTCACATGGGTAATTTTTTTTAACTTGAGATGTATAAATCACACGAAAGCTGAATAAATACACTTTCCGTTAATGTATGGTTATAGGATAGGACAATATTTGGCCGAGATACAACTATTTGAAAATAGGGAATCGGAAACATTGAGAAAATCATCTTTAAAGTTGTGCATTTATGTTCACGATTGTGCTGCATTTACTCACAAAAATAAATATTTTATATATTTACGGTAGGAAATTTACAAAATATCTTCATGGAACATGATCTTTACTTAATATCCTAATGATTTTTGGCATAAAAGAAAAATGTATAATTCTGACAATGTATTGTTGGCTATTCCCACAAATATACCCGTGCTATTTAAGACTGGTTTTGTGATTCAGGGTCACAAATATGTATTTCAGTTTAATCCTGAGTGAGATCTATACATGCATGTGAAACATGTTTTGAGTTGGATCTCACCAGTGCTGCTTTATTTCATATCTCTCTGGAAAATTTGACTGTAATGGATTAATTTTGCCAGCGCTCCTGGGTCTATTCAGCGTCACCTCTATTGGAAAGCTGTCATCGCTCTCAGTGTTTTTACAGTAGCAATAGCAGGTGGGCCACTGTCTGGACCTCTGGCCTCCGGCTATGGCTTTATAACAATGATATTTCAAAACATCTCATGTGTGTGAACCATAGAAGAGGAAGGAAAACCTCCAAACACACAGTAAAGTATACAGTGTTTGTTATCATGGTACCAGAATTTCAGTTTTCGGTACCGATACTAGTGAAAATCCACGGTTCTCCGTACCAATTTCGGTACCAAACCAAAGTTTAATTTAGACTAAATTTAAAAGAAAAAAAATCCATGGTTTTCGGTACCAAAGCAAAACACAAAAACATGAACAACACATGAACAACATTTTATTAATAAACAATACCATTCTTTATACTTATTTAAAATTGTGTTTCAAGTTTTTCCACAAGTAATAAATGAAAATAAATTACACACCTAAAAACAAAACAACAAGCCATGACTGAATAAACACACTTCTTATTTATAAACTTAAACATTTTTATAAATTAAACAAAATATGCCATGACTGAACAACACTTTATGAACTAAAATATTATTAGAAATAAAAATAAAAAACAATGGCATAATTTAAGTATTTCAAGCCAAGGATTGTAAACATTTGAGTAATTATGTTTCAAGTTTTTCCACAAGTAATAAATGAAAATAAATTACACACCTAAAAAACACAACAATAAGCCATGACTGGTTATTTAATTACTCAAATGTTTACAATCCTTGGCTTGAAATACTTAAATTATGCCATTGTTTTTGTTGTTGTTTTGTTGTTGTTGTTGTTTTTAATATATTTTGTTTAAAAAGTATTGTTTCAGTCATGGCTATATTTTGTTTAATTTTTAAAAATGTTTAAGTTTATAAATAAGAAGAGTAGATACAAGTTTCTCTTACTCTATGCTTATAGTTTCACCCAAAACAATACTGGCATATTCCTTAAAGGATTAGTTCACTTTAAAAAAAATTTTTGCTGATAATTTACTCACCCCCGTGTCATCCAAGATGTCCATGTCTTTCTTTCTTCAGTCGAAAAGAAATGAAGGTTTTTGATGAAAACATTCCAGGATTTTTCTCCTTATAATGGACTTCAATGGGACCCAAACGGTTCAAGATCCAAATGACAGTTTCAGTGCAGCTTCAAAGGGCTTTAAACGACACCAGACGATGAATAAGGGTCTTATCTAGCCAAACCATCGCTCATTTCAATAATAAATAAAAGTTTTATAAGCACAAATGCTCACCTTGCTCTGTTCTGTGATGCGACGTTCGTTCGTGACCTTTTCAACGTAATTGCGCATCACGTGACGTCACATGAACGCGCATCACAGAACAGAGCAAGGCGAGCATTTGTGCTTATAAAACTTAAACTTTTTTATTTATTTTTGAAATGAGCGATGGTTTGGCTAGATAAGACCCTTATTCATCGTCTGGTGTCGTTTAAAGCCCTTTGAAGCTGCACTGAAACTGTCATTTGGATCTTGAACCGTTTGGGTCCCATTGAAGTCCATTATATGGAGAAAAATCCTGGAATGTTTTCATCAAAAACCTTCATTTCTTTTCGACTGAAGAAAGAAAGACACGGACATCTTGGATGACATGGGGGTGAGTAAATTATCAGCAAAATGTTTTTTTAAAAAGTGAACTAATCCTTACTTGCAAAGTTACTTTCTTTGCCTTTTCCAGATTTTCTGAAAGAAACACTAACGTATCAACATGTTCCTGTCTCAGTCTTGGGCTGTGTTGGGCTAACAATATACCTCACTAAAACACTCGTTTTTTGAGTTTCATACGGCGTAATGTCACTCAATCACATCCTTCAGCTCATCATCCCGCTGTCACTCTGCGACGTTCATCTCTCCAGTCTCCAGAAATGAAAGCAGGCGCTTTTTCCCAATCTGATTTGTGGAGTTTTCCCGCAGCGCTCGCTTTCTTTGATCAAAACAAGGAGATGTTAAGGATTTGAAGACATGCTGTGCGGTTAAAGAGTCTCTCCTGGGGCGGACAATTAACACTCGCCATTCTCAAGCGATAGTTCATGCCGATCATACCGGAGAGGCGGCAGTTATGATGCTCGAATATCAATTTTAATTACCAGTAAGGCTACCAGCAGGCCAAGTTAGAAAAAAGAAAATTAAATACTTGAAACATGTACGGGGGAAGATTGTTTGAGATGAACGGCTCTGGAGATTTGACACTCGAATAGAGATGTAGACTGACTGAGAAAGCGTTTCAAGATGACATGCTGTTGTGAGGTTTGTTTACGATGCTAATTCAGTAATGCAATATGCATGACTCTAATTCTGTACAGTCATGGAAATGTGTTTAAGCAAGAATGTACAAGAGGCAGAGCTTCATTATTCCTGTTGATTTCAAAAAAGTTCTAAACTAAATCAACATGATGCACTATATTGCATAACTTTGATTTGAAGTGCATGAATAGAAAAAAAGATAAATGTACTTTAACTATTTTATGAAGAAATTAAACTGCACACTTCCTACACTCAGCTTACCTATGTGCTTATATATTTAAAATATTTATATATTTTAATTGTACTTAAAATGCAGAGTTTGTATGTTTATTCTAAAGTAATAATATTTATTGCATGTATAATTTATAATTTAATATTTTAGTAACTTTAATAATTTGTGTTATCTAATAATTATTTTTTATTTAAATCATTTCATTATTATTTTTATATTTGTTCAATTAATATAAATTTAAGGTAATATATTCATATAATATATTTTGTGTTTTTATACTATGGACCCATTGCTTATAGTAGTTATTTCGTATTAGCTTTTTTATTTAATTGCATCATGTGCAAAGCTTCAGAAGATTCATAAATATTATTTTCCCTGCCAAGTTTTAATGCTGTGCTTCAAATCAAAATTTGGTCATAAGTCCATCTTGAAAGGGTTATAAATTATCATCAGTTCCTCTATAGAGAAAATGAGCAGGATTTTTACTTTGCTTTTTGTTATATTCACAGTACTGTAATGACAGTATAACACCACCTCAAGTCAACTGTTTAAAAGTTTTAGTTCCATTAGTTTTATAGTTGCAATACATTTTAACCACAAAATAATCCCCAAGACATTAAAACATCTGGTAACACTTTATTTTACAGTGTCCTTGTTACATACTGTATATTACATAATTATAACAGTAAATTGTGCATAATTACATGCAACTAACTAACCCTAAACGAAATCCTAATCCTACCCTAACCCGAGTAAGTACATGTTAATTGATGTTACTCTGTACTTAAAGGACAAGTTCTGAATTTTACACTTAAAGCCCTGTTTCAAGATCGTTTCTGATGAAATGAAGAACGGTTAAGATTAAATTTGGACACATGCTGCTGTCCCGAGAATGTTCATTTTCTGTGGTTGCAACGATCTTGAAACAGGGCTTTAAGTGTAAAATACCGAACTTGTCCTTTAAATATATAATTACACTGTAACAATGACACCTTAAAAAAAAGTGTAACCACACATGTTTATTCCAAACAACTGGATCTTCAACAGCCGGTGTCCTTGAAAACTGAGCAAAATAAGGTCCGTCTCAGTGTGATATGTGTATCTGTGCGAGGATGTTTGGTCTGAAGCTCCAGAGCTTTAACATTCACACATTAACAGTGTGGAATTAAAACAGAGGCTGATATTGAGAGATCTCATTATAGGTGATGATAGAAATGTTCATTAAACACAGAAATCCTTGTCCGATAAAAACTTTGACTTAAAGCACAGTATTAGTTTGAGACCTAAAGTCCTCCTGTGTTGAAAATCCAGCTTTTAATGTTGTTTATATGTCTATGTGGTGTTTTTAATATGCTTTAAGACAAAGCATGTGTAAATTCATAAGTCGACAGCATTGCTGAGTATTTTCTGCTTAAAACTGCAGTGAACCAAAGACAGTCTCAAAAACACTGAAATCGCTGGTGTTTTGACGTCACAAACTACAGTAACCAATCAGATCAACGTGTGATCGTCAACCAGTGGATCTCTGAGTGAGTGAGTGAGTGGAGGTTGGGCTCATTTGCATATTCATAGAACCGTGCATACTAAATGAGGCAAGGGTGTCGAGTTACATTCAAGATATTTTAAGGAAAAAAACGTCCTTTAGGTGATCAAATATGAGTTTTAGGGATAAAATGATTGACTACAGGGGGACCTTAATATAATATTATACATTATATTACTATATTATAGAGTTATAAATATATATATACTGTATATATATATATATATATGGTGTTGGGTGAGTGACTCTAAAACAGTAAAAATACAAGCATAGACATTTAACTGCTCTTTGAATTCTTTCAAATACATAATATAAAAATGCATAAATTATTCTTGAACTGACCAAAGGGACAATATAAGGTTATATTAAAAACATACATTTTAACATCAGATGTTACATTTTGATGTTAAATCCACTATTGTTTTCTATAGAGTTCTATTATCTATACAGTATTTAATGCACTTACATCAGAAGTAACTTAATTACCAATAATTAGGAATTACTATATTGATTCACAATGCATTTGTAAATCGCTCCATTTTAAGAACTATTTAAAAAAATTAAAACATAGTAATTTAAGCTTAAAATTTAAGTAAATATTAAGTAAATATTTATGTCACTGTAACGCTAAATGTAAAAGTGCAGTACATGGGAAACATGATTTTGGCTGCATGGAAAATAAAGTCTTGATCCGAAGCGTATGTTCATATAGCCTGGTAATACCAAACTCTGCTACTTCGCTTTGCTTCTGTCAGGGTTTGTGCAGGTGCTGAAGACGAGGACACGGAATTTCCATATAATAGGTTTAATAAACAAAATGAAACTTCCAAAAATGAAACAAGAACAAAACTCCAGGAAATCAGGATTTACACACAACCGCATGGACGACGATCGACAAACACTGGGAGAAAACACAGGGCTTAAATACACTTGAAATGATTGGATAATTAACTGAACACAGGTGATGAGACTGAACACAAACGAGGAGCGGGAAAACTTAACAGGACTAAACCAAAAACCACAAAGACAGGGGAAACCAAGATCTCAAAACATTAACAGAACACATCAAAACGTGACACTACCTCCCCCCTCCCCGAAGGCGCGTCCTCGCGCCGTATAACATCCAAAGGGGTGGGAGGGTGGGCGCCCTGGAGGCTGACGAGGGCATGGTGCAGGTCCAGGAAGCCTCCAGGGCGGAGCAGGCTGTGGGCGTGGCCACGGCGGTGTAGGCTGTGGGCGTGGCCACGACGGTGCAGGCTGTGGGCGTGGCCACGACGGTGCAGGCTGTGGGCGTGGCCAAGGCGGAGCAGGCTGTGGGCGTGGCCAAGGCGGAGCAGGCTGTGGGCGTGGCCATGGTGGAACTGTGGGACCCTCGGGCGTCCAGGGCGGAGCTGTGGGACCCTCGGGCGTCCAAGGCGGTGCAGGCTCTTCAGGTGGCCACGGCGGTGAAGACCCTTCAGGTGGCCAGGGCGGTGCAGACCCTTCAGGTGGCCATGGCGGTGCAGACCCTTCAGGTGGCCATGGCGGTGCAGACCCTTCAGGTGGCCATGGCGGTGCAGACCCTTCAGGTGGCCATGGCGGTGCAGACCTTCAGGTGGCCATGGCGGTGAGGACCCTTCGGGTGGCCATGGCGGTGCAGACCCTTCAGGTGGCCATGGCGGTGCAGACCCTTCAGGTGGCCATGGCGGTGCAGACCTTTCAGGTGGCCATGGCGGTGAAGACCCTTCAGGTGGCCATGGCGGTGAGGACCCTTCAGGTGGCCATGGCGGTGCAGACCCTTCAGGTGGCCATGGCGGTGAAGACCCTTCGGGTGGCCATGGCGGTGAGGACCCTTCGGGTGGCCATGGCGGTGTTATCTTTTCGGGCCTCCGTGGATCTTTGGCCGGCCTCCGTGGATCTTTGGCCGGCCACGGCGAAGGCGTATGGCGCCCCCCAAAATTTTCTTGGGGAGGACAGGCTCCTGATCGGGAACTGACTTGACATCAACGGGCGCTGGGTCAACGGGTTCTGGGTCAACGGGCTCTGGGTCCGGGTCAACGGGCTCTGGGTCTGGCGCTGGGTCAACGGGCTCTGGCTCTGGGTCAACGGGCTCTGGCTCTGGATCAACGGGCTCTGGCTCTGGCGCTGGGTCAACGGGCTCTGGCTCTGGCGCTGGGTCAATGGGCTCTGGCTCTGGCTCTGGGTCAACGGGTTCTGGCTCTGGGTCAACGGGCTCTGGCTCTGCCGCTTCATGGGACTCGGAACTGGACGGGGCCAGCACATCAGGGGACTCGGAACTGGACGGGACCAGCACATCAGGGGACTCGGAACTGGACGGAACCAGCATTTCGGGGAGCTTGGGGCTGGGCTCAGGTTCTGGCGGGCAGGCGACAGGCTCAGGCTCTGGCGGGCAGGCGACGGGCTCAGGCTCTGGCGGGCAGGTGACGGGCTCAGGCTCTGGCGGGCTGGTCTCTGGCGGGACGGTCTCTGGCGGAAGAAGCTCTGGGAGATCATCAAATGGATCAGGCACAGGATCAATGGGCACTGGCGCGGGTTGGCTGGATGGAACCAGTGGTGAGGGCTCGGCAGGGCTGGATGGGACCAGCGGTGAGGGCTCGGCAGGGCTGGACGGGACCAGCGGGGAAAAAGTCTCTGACTGGACGGCGGTCTCTGGGGGAAGAAGCTCTGGAAGGTCGTCAAACGGGTCAGGCTCTGGCGTGCATGCAATGGGCTCAGGCCATACTGGACTCGGGACCACCTGAACTCGGTCACATCCCCTACTACGACCTCCACGGGTCCCACGAAATATGGCCATCCGGGTTCCTACGAAGGCCTGCTTCCAGCTCTCCATTTTTTTTTGTTAAGGTCGATCGTTCTGTCAGGGTTTGTGCAGGTGCTGAAGACGAGGACACGGAATTTCCATATAATAGGTTTAATAAACAAAATGAAACTTCCAAAAATGAAACAAGAACAAAACTCCAGGAAATCAGGATTTACACACAACCACACATGGACGACGATCGACAAACACTGGGAGAAAACACAGGGCTTAAATACACTTGAAATGATTGGATAATTAACTGAACACAGGTGATGAGACTGAACACAAACGAGGAGCGGGAAAACTTAACAGGACTAAACCAAAAACCACAAAGACAGGGGAAACCAAGATCTCAAAACATTAACAGAACACATCAAAACGTGACAGCTTCGTAGACAGAGGGGCTTGTCTGAAGTATAAAATCATTGGTTACCCGTAAGCCAATCACATAACATTTGGTTATGATGTGTGTTATGCGCCGACACAGCCGCATCGAACTTCCACTGTAAACAAATGTATGATGCGAAAACTAAACCATCGGGAGAAATACCGGAGTGAACATGGTTGTGAACGACTTTTGCAGGTTATGCGAAGTAAAT